>SJYX01018170.1:0-16022 GCA_006410675.1 Oreotragus oreotragus | reverse complement strand
TGCAACACCTACCATCTTACTTGGGTTTCTCTTACCTTGAGCATGGGGTATCTCTTCACGGCTGCTCCAACAAAGCACAGCCACTGCTCCTTACCTTGGACGAGGGATATCTCCTTACTGCCACTGTTCCTGACCTTCAACATGGGATAGTTCCTCTAGGCCCTCCTGCACCTGCGTAGCCACCTCTCCTCAGGTTGCAGTTGGATGTTTTTAGGAACAGATTTTATTATCTCAATCCTTACATCTCCCCATATCTAGAGAAGGACTCAATCCCTTCATGGTGACATTGGATCCTCATGAGTAACAAAAACCCTTTTGTAAAATGAGTGCTTCATTGTATTGAACTCCCCCTTTCAACAAAACCTTATATATTGACTTTCCCCCACTGCTGTTTTGGAGCAATCTCTCAGAGCTATCTGTGATGCTTCCTCTTGGGCTGCAGCCCTCACTTTGCACCAGATAAAACTTAACTCACAACTCTCAAGTTGTACATCTTTTTTTAGTCGACATTATCAACATGCATAATTAAAGATTCATTTTAGTTAGAGGTTAATGAAAATAAAGATATACTTTTTCCTATCCAAATTCAAAGATCTCCTGAATTTTATTCATGAACTCTTGTGATTTTCAGTCCTATGTACCATCTAACTTTATTGATAGTGAAAGTGAAGTCGCTCAGTCCTGTCTGACTCTTTGCGACCCCACAGACTGTAACCTATCAGGCTCCTCTGTCCATGGGATTTTCCAGGCAAGAGTGCTAGAGTGGATTGCCATTTCCTTCTCCAAGGGACCTTCCTGACCCAGGAATCAAACCCCGGTCTGTCTCATTGCAAGCAGTCGCTTTACCGTCTGAGCCACCAAATATTTGATTTGAACCTTCCACCAGACTCTATTTGAGAGAAAAAGGTTGCAGGGGTTAGGGGGTGGACTGTAGAGATAATATTACATAAAACAATTTCCTCTTAACAAGTGCCCAGGAGATTTACAAGTAGTCAGGTCTCGACAGATCCCTCAACATTCATTATCATCCAAGATCATAAATTTAGGAGCTCGCAATCCTAGGCAGGTGTTGGGAGTATAAACAAAAATACCCCAATTGGCCAAGGGCTGATTTTTAGATAAAAGGTAATTCCCTGACCTTGTAAGCCAGATAAGTGTCTTAAATGTAAGATACTTTTTCCTTGATGTCCCTAGGGCAGTAACTAGAAAATGGCTATGGCTGAAGGTTGACAAATGCTGTTTGGATGAATTAATTAATTGATGGATCATGCAAAAACATTGAATTTTGGTCAGCAACAAAGAGATGGGCACCCAAATGTTAATTTCTTAGCAGTGACCTTGGCAAAGAGAAAGGGCTTGATTAAGGTCAGACACTGTTATTTTTACTTTATAAGGCTTTCTTTTTGTAGCCTAGTATCTAGCCTCTCAGCTTCCCAATAAAGAATCTGCCTGCCAGTGTAGGAGACACAAGAGATGTGGGTTCAATCTCTGGGTGGGGAAGATTCCCTGGAGTAGGAAGTGGCCACCCACTCCAGTATTTCTTGCCTGGAAAATTCCATGGATGGAGGAACCTGGTGGGCTACAGTCCATGGGGTTGCAAAGAGTTAGACTGAGCACACACACACACACACACACACCCCTAGCCTTGTAGCCTAAAATATCAAATGTAGCTTTCCAAAGGAGTTCTTTATCTCTAGGGACTGGATAGGGATTGGGTAAGATTAAATGGCAGAATGAGAATGAAGTGCAAATAGCACAGGGACTGTATAATCAGTAAACGTGCAATAGTCGATGTTACTATAATTTAACGCAATAAATAATAGTTTTAGTATTATTGCTGTTAATATTCATCAAAGTATTGAGTTAAATTTAGTAATATATTAGAATCACAAGAAAAATATTTAAAACTACTTATCCCCAAGATCTCACTGAATCAGAATTTCTGGGAAGAGACCCAGAATCTACCTTTTGAAAAAGCTGGCAAGGGATTTGGAAAGGAAGTAAGGAATAGGAAATTAGAGCCCACAAGGAAACCCAAGTTATTATTGTCAACATATTAAAACATTATTTTAATGCAAACAGTGAACACTTGTCAATGTTTTATGTATTCATGCGAGAATACAAGAATACATTTAATAAGAGCACTACAAGAATGACAGAGCAAATTCCACAGATGATATGAAAAACGGGGATTTTACAGGGAATGAATGAAAAAAAAATAAGGCTGATAATAAGAATGCTCAATTGGTTACACAGCTGATGAACATCCTTTAGGATAAAAAAGCTATAAGTTTCTGGATTATCTTTTCCTACCAGATGGAAGAGAATATCATTGTACTTGGTCATTTTTTTCCTGTAATTTAGCTTCTAACTTAACAGAGTTGTAAAACATCTGGTTCTTAATCAATGGTAAATAGAAACTAAAAAAAAAAAAATTGATTCAAGTAAAAGCTCATTGTGAACCCCTTAACTGCATCTGCAAAATGAACATCAGCCTGATTGATTTCCTTGATCCTGAATGTCTAAAGTACCTACATATACTCAGGTATAAAATGTAAGCCACAGTTTGTATGTGATGTTGTATTTTAGCACTAGGAAATGGAGTAACAATCCTTGCACTGTCCTCTGAAAAAGTTACTATGTGGGGAGGGCAAGAAGGATAAGTGGGCCCAACTGTATTGATAGCTTACAGTGAATGGTGTTAGATTCATGATTTGCAAAGAAGATTTAGCTTCAGGACCAGGGACCAGGCTTGATCACTCAAGAGCTTTTGTGTAGCAGAGTTTTATTAATGTGAAAAGTGAAGTGAAGTCGCTCAGTCGTGTCCGACTCTTTGCAAGCCCATGGACCGTAGCTTACCAGACTTCTCCATCCATGGGATTTTCCAGGCAAGGGTACTGGAGTGGGTTGCCATTTCCTTCTCTAGGGGGTCTTCCTGACCCAGGAAATTGAACCTGGGTCTCCTGCATTGCAGGCAGACGCTTTACCCTCTGAGCCACCAGGGAAGCCCTGGTGATAGAAAAAGGGACAGAGAAAGCTTCTGACAGAGACCTCAGAAGGGGTGTGGAAAGTGCCCCCTCATTAGTTTTAGCAAGAGAGTTATATACCTTATTACAGTAAAGGGTCTTACCAGACCCACTCCCACAATATACATTCTAAGATAACAGGATTAGGCCAAAGGTTTTTGAGAAGGAGAAGCTGTCCTTAAGAGAATACATTGTTGTTATATAATCCTTAGTACAGACTTTAAACTGAATTGTTTGTTGTGTAATCATCAGTTCAGGGTTTAAAGAAAAAAACGTTTTATATGACTAAGACTAAGGAATGTAGAGAAAAAAGGGTGTTTGCCTTTTCCTCCTCCTTGAGAATTCCACACCCCTATCAATGGCACCCCACTCCAGTACTCTTGCCTGGTCACTAGGAGTCGGACACGACTGAGCGACTTCACTTTCACTTTCATGCATTGGAGAAGGAAATGGCAACCCACTCCAGCATTCTTGCCTGGAGAATCCCAGGGATGGACGAACCTGGTGGGCTGCCATCTATGGGGTCGAACACGACTGAAGTGACTTGGCAGCATCTCCTCCTGGGGTACTCCAGACTTCTTATCAACCTACCTAGAAATTGACTCTCTCAGTATGGTAACAGATGGAAATGAAACTTTTGTTGGTGAGTTCATTGGAAGGACTGATGCTGAAGCTGAAACTCCAATACTCTGGCCACCTCATGCAAAGAGTTGACTCATTGGAAAAGACTCTGATGCTGGGAGGGATTGGGGGCAGGAGGAAGAGGGGGCGACAGAGGATGAGGTGGCTGGATGGCATCACTGACTTGATGGACGTGAGTCTGAGTGAACTCCGGGAGTTGGTGATGGACAGGGAGGCCTGGCGTGCTGCAATTCATGGGGTCACAAAGAGTCGAACTTGACTGAGCGACTGAACTGAACTGACACTGTGGTGTATGCAGAAGTCTACATCCTGTTCACCCTTGAATAACATGAGGCTTAGGGGTGCCAACCCACCATGGATCATGTAGTATCATATCACCTATTTTCTGAAAAATACTCACATATAAGTGGACCTGCACAGTTCAAACCTGTATCGTTCAAAGGTCAACTGCACCAAGTTGTCCACATGAAACTTATATAGTGTTATAAACCAATGTTACCTCAATTTAAAAACTTAAGAGATAAAAATCAAAAGCAAAGTGAAACTGTTAGTTGCTCAGTCGTGTTCGATTCTGCGACCCCATGGACTGTATGGACTGTAGCTTGCCAGGCTTCTCTGTCCATGGAATTCTCCAGGCAAGAATACTGGAGTGGGTTGCCATTTCATTCTCCAGGAGATCTTATCAACCCAGGGATCAAACTGGGGTCTTCTGCACTGTAGGCAGATCTTTACTGTCTGAGACACCAGATAAGTCAAAAGAAAAAAGTTGCTGTGAAGTGGTCTGTCATCTTCCTGTACTGATACAATATCCCTTTGGTTTCCCCCATCCTGTTGTGATTTTAGTTCTGCCTCCTGCTGGAGGATTCTGCCTTTTGCTCACCCAAATAACCACCACCCTGCCTGTTGATGATGCCTGAAATCCTACCATTTGAGATTGATTTCTTAAGGCCCTTACTTTTTCTCTGAGGTTTTTGTTCGTTTGTTTGCTTTAATGGAAAATACCCTCAAAGAGAATGTTTGTGGGAACTAAAACAGCAGTTGTTTAAATACAGCTCTTCTCTGTCCATGATTCTAGCAGAGACTTGGCTTTTTCTCATTTCCTTACAGTTAACAATATCTTTTCCTCCAGAGATTTAGAGAAGAGAGAGGAGAAGAAAGAAGCAGCTGGAGCTTTCCAACTTTTGTGAATCTGATACAATGAAAGAACTTTAATTACACAGGGAAAGAAACTCAGAATTTAGGTGCTTCACACAGACGTACCTTTGATACACCTTCTGGCAGACATGTAGGGTCTGACTTTCCTCATTTTACTTTGTCAGTAAGGGTGAGGGTGGTAAGTACTATGGCAGAAACCTGTAGGAAGAGGTGGGTACGTGTATACATTGGCTAGATACACTGTTTTGTCTGCATCTCATTTCCACACTATATGCCTATACATTGTTCAAACTATTCCACCTCTCACAGTTGATTGGTCCAGAGGAGACATGTAACCTACACTGGCCAGTCAGAACAGTCTTGGATATTTTGGGCTTCAGTTCTAGGTAATAAAGTTATTTTCTCCTGGAGGTAAGTGAAGCTATAAGCTTGTAAAATTACTGTCATCTAATTCCTGTTTAGAGGATACAACCAGAATCCCATTTCTGAGGATGTAGAATTGAGACAGAGAGCTAGCTTAGGTCTGTCTAGGGTGCTGGGTGCAGACACGTCAAGTCAAGAGTTGCATACACTCACATCTGCCCGCCATGGGAGCAGAGATTCCAAGGAAGCTGATCTGATGAGAAAGAGCCAGGAGCCATGTGAGCACACCACACAGACAGGTGAAGTTCTGAGGGTTCTGGATCTCAGCTGCAGCCCTTCCTGACCACCCTGGCCAACTCAAGCAAGCTACAGGACCCTGTTGCACCTGGAAAATAAATTCCTCATCTGGAAGTTAAGGTAAACAGAGTTGGTTTCTATTACTTGCCACCAAAATAATCCTAATTCTGCTGGCAAAAATCTTTCAAGATACTCTCAAGAAAAGCAATTATAAAGTGTACTTTCATTGTGAAAACACCTAGAAGCTATCTAAGTTTCTGTGGGGAGAATGTTGGTGTGTGCATGTAGTTCACTCCAACACAGTGCACTACAAGTAAGAGGGTGGGAATCGCCTCAAGAGAGATCCCATAGTTTTAGGAAATGTGCTACCTGATCTGTTTCAATAACTTGATTTGAATAACTCTGAATTCAGAATGGAAAACTAGAACTCTGATTAGGAGTGATCTCTTGACCCTGTCTGTAACTCTTTGGACTCAAAAGTGAAGATGCAGTTCTTATTTTCAACACCAGTTGCATAACAACAACAGTGATACAAATAATCATTTGTTATGTGGCTGACAAAATGCTTTCATGTACATTGTCTTGTTACTTTCTACTCACACTCCAAGAGGAAGGTGATGTGAGGCAGTAGTTATTACCTGTATCTCATGGAGAAGGAAATTGAGTTAGAGGCATTAAATGACTTGCCAAGGTATGTGTGGTTGAAAAGTGGTACTGCTGGGGCTAAATGCAAGCCTTCTTATCCCGAATCAGGTGTTTTCTCCAAAACCTTGTATTACTAGGGAAAAGGCTTTCACAGAACTACAAAGGGCTATCCATCCTGAGGGAAATGATGCTGCAGGAGTGTATCAAACAAGGGAACTCACTTTTCTGCAGAGCAAGGAGAATCTCTCCCAGTGCACAGAATGGCTTTGTGACACAGCACAGAGAATAACACTCCTCTAGAGCCTGCGGGTACCCACAGCCTGGGTGCAACAGAAGATACCATGACCGTAATGGACTTGGAACTGTGCATGGTATGCCACAAGTTACATATTTGGCTGGGTGAATGAATGAGTGAGTGAATGAATGTATCCATGAATGAATGAAGTTGAAAGAAAAAAAATGTATTAGTCTATAATCCGGGAATCTTAACCTTAGAAGAATATAGATGGGCTTCAGAGGACCCAAGAAACCCTGAACTTTGAATACAGATTCATGTATTAATGAACATTTTTCTGGAAAGAGGGTCTGAGTTCCATCAGAGTCTTGAAGATAGGGTTGAGCCTGAAGGTTAAATATCACTGGTATTGATTATAAGAGGCAAAGCTAATTTGTAGAAGAAAATTCCCTTTTTTTTTGTGACCAAAGAGGCATATTGTTAGTATGTTTTGGAATTAAGGAATCAAGCCCAGCCATGTTTAATAAGGGCTGGAGTTGAGAAAGGCTTTTTGGGTCACATTTTTTGGCATACCAAGGGAAAGGTAAAATCAAAGAGGGAATTATTTAGGATGGTATTACACAGAGAATGCCTGCAGGTTAGGCCATTTCCACCTTCCTTGCAGAATCATGAACCAAATTTTGAAATGAGATAGTAGGATTTTGATTCCCCAAACCTTGTTGTTCATTTTTATAAAGTAAGCTTATAGTCCATCTTCTTGGAAGTGTTTGAGCACTCTTTCTCAGAGCAGAAGATTGGACTTAATCATCTGTAGAACTGTCTTTCATAGTTGTAACATAATGGAAAGATTTCTGATAGAGAATGCCCTTGGGCTGAGTTTCTATATGGTGAACTACATCTTGTTGTTATGGTAACTAATGCTCTAAATATAGCAAGAAGCACAAAAGAGTTCCATTTACAAGGCAACATGAAATTGTTATGACAACAGTAGTTTTAAAAATAAGTTGAATAAAATGTTTGTGTTTTTCTTCTTTTTTCCCTATAATGAGTTTTATAAAGTCTTGGGCATGAATCAGACTGTCATCCTCCTAACTTAAAAATATAAAAACAAACAGAAACAGAGTCAGCACACTTTGAAAAGTTTTCTCCTTTAAGGAAAGAATAGTTAAATCAATTCTGTTGTGTGTGTATGATATGTTTTTACAAGTGTCATGCCCGTGTTAGATCTTCCTATTTTGTACTCACGGAAATCCTAAGGAGATGGATGTTGTGATCTCCATTTTACAGAAAGGTTAGATAGGACCCGCAGCTACAGTTGCTTACAGAGAGCTAGGCTTCCTATTCAGGTCACCTCAGTGCAACGGTTAAGCTATTGTGGATTGTTTTAATAAGGAGACTTTCCCCTTAGGCCAGCCATGATTGGTCTCTGGATTCAAAACCCCCATCACACTCACTGTTGGCTTGCTTCAAGAGTACAGTACCTATCCAGGCACTAGATTTAATTGTTTTAGTTTTCATTTGTAAGTTTAATATTGACATAATTGGCAGTTCTAATATACTACTTTAATTTAAACTAATATATGAACTGTATTGTGTGTCCTTTTTAATTATATGTAATTTTGTTTGTAAGTTTTTGTTTTTCTCCACCCCCTTTCTTTTCTCCCAGAATAAAGATTGGTTATAGTATCCTGAATTCTTGTTATAGTATACTGAATATAAATTTTCTTTATCACTAGGTTAATTTTGATTCTGAAAATGGACCAATAGTCTACAACACCCTGAAGAAAATATTTAAGCACACACTGGAAGAAAAAAGAAAAATGACAAAAGATAGCCCTGAGCCTGGCATTTAGTGACGCTGACTTTCCATTCATGACTATTTCAGACTTGAAGATCTGGGTGGCATTTCTGCTCATAGCTGAACAAATTGAAGTGTGGAACTGCTTCGTTTCATAGCACTTTATTTCAGATGCTCTCGGTTTGTGCTCGGAAATGCTTGTTCCTGTTTGGAGCAATTATTTATTTTAAAATATCCTTCAGTTATATTATGTTAAAAAATTGCCATAAAGTCAGTGCCACTTCTTTTATTTATGTATTTATTTAACTGAATTAATATTGTTGTAGTAATATTTTAAGAATGTGGTATTTGCATCCTTGTTCTTTTTTGACATTTTGGGAAAAGTTGTAACTCTTCTTTCCAAAACAATTATTTTACTGATGGAGCTCTTCTCTTTATTGATGGAATTATCTGTTTACCAAATAGATAATTTTGATAGTAAAACTTGACTGTGTATTCCCTGATACATGACCTTAAGGAAGTCACCAAGTGTCTTAAACTATATGATATTTGTTATAAGAAGACTGTTGTTACATTTTAAAGGATTTGTTTTACATCTTTCCAAAACAATTATTTTACTGATGGAGCTCTTCTCTTTATTGATGGAATTATCTGTTTACCAAATAGATAATTTTGATAGTAAAACTTGACTGTGTATTCCCTGATACATGACCTTAAGGAAGTCACCAAGTGTCTTAAACTATATGATATTTGTTATAAGAAGACTGTTGTTACATTTTAAAGGATTTGTTTTACATTTGTTTGAATTTTTTTTTTCTTTTTATAAATGTGGCAAAGAGTCTCAAATGTATTGTTTTTGTGAGTGTTTTCGTTTTACCTTAAAGGATTGACGGTACAGTGTTTGAGACTTTTTATTGTAGGAAACAGGCTTGCTCTTTGTCAGGCTTCCTGACAGCCTCACTGACCTCTGCTGTCACAGGCGGAAGGAAAAGTTCTTAACACATCAAGCCTTATTCCCGCTCTCCTGGGCTGTTGCTGAGCTGAGCAGCATCTTTACGGAGAAAGTAGGATCGGTGACAAGCAGTGTAGGAAGCTGTAGGAGTCCAGCAGAACTGTCTTACAGGGGTGGGCGCCATAGCCACAGCCACTCCCCACAGGTGGTTCTGTTCATGCTGATGGGGTGATATAGCATGAGCGCCAGCCCACACGTCCTAAATCTACTGTTTCATAGACCCAGCTGCCTCAGGGCTTTATCTTTGGTTGCTTTTCTGTAGAATTTAGATGTTTAAATTGAATTTGACTCATTGTAGGTTGCATTCACCCTACTGGTTTTAGATAAGAGGAAATAATTGCCTAAATTATTTAGTTCCTTATAAACCAAACTATCAGTAATCAAAGCCATTAAATAATATTTAAGTGAATATGTGGGGCACAAGAGGCCAAGCCTCTCTTTATTTCCCAATAAAAGTGATATTAAACCAGTTTCAAACTAAAGCTACTACTTAATCCTAAAGACAGAATTTCAGAGAGAGTAACTAATTTACAAGAAATGAAATTTCTCCAACTTGTACATTTCTGAATCAACTCTAGCACATCAAAAATGTCTGTCATTATTGGTCTTACTAACTCTAGTGGCAAATGCCATACTGTTTAAATTTTTAGGAAATCAAATCCAGTGAATTTTAGTGAACTCGTTTGCCCATTCCTGAAATTTCTTATTTTCAAGTGCCTGATCTGGGAAAGACAGGGAGAAAACAATTACATTTATCCAAAGGTACATTATAAAGATATGTATTTTATACCTAAAAAGATATTTATCCTCATCTTTGTCAGTCTCAAATGAACAGGTGCCACCATGGCTCATTTGACAAGTGGCTCTTGGCCTGTGCATCTGAAATGATCATTTCAGATTAGAGGATGGATCCTGCACAGCCATGCTGTGACCACAGCAAGTGCCTGCCTAAAATCTAAGTGTACCAGTCTGAGAAAGAGAGCTGGTGTGATGAATCAAGTTGTATACAGGTTTTGTATTTATTTTAATAAAAGTGGGAAAAAAGCACATGATCTTTGTCTTGTACTTCTTTAACTTAGTGCTCTTGAGATCCTGATGATAAAGATTTGGCTTTGTGATTTGGATTTCCTAGTGAGCAGTCTGAGCTGCAGACTGAGTAGTCAGCTGGTCAGGCTCTAGTCAGCCCCGACTCTGTTGGTTCAGAATGACCAAGGGGTGGAGACAGCCAGACAGCAGGATTCTAAGAGAAATATGGGCGGAAAATCTCAAGGTCAGCAGGATTCCTGCCTTCCAGTATGTGAACTGGTGAAGAGTTCTCTGTAGCCCAGAGTATAGAAGTCTACCTACTAGAAGAAGTTACAGGCCTACAAAAATTCAGCTCAGCAGAGAGGAAAGGGCGAAAACTGCGCATATTCAGAACTTAGCTACCATGGCTGAGCACATGCATTGGCTTGATTACTTCTCTTACCAGGCCAGGAGTGAAATACTTTTCATACTTGGCTGATGAAAGGATTCCCCTCTGACTGACTCTGAAGTATGTTCTCCCTCTTGCCCTTTCAGCACTAGACTCCATGATGGCATTACAGAGCACTGCATTATCTGTAACTTCAGTGGAAATATCCTACAAATTTTGTCCTCTGAAAAAGACTGAGCTCACTCTATTGCTATTATATATATGTGTGTGTGACACACACATGCAGACACATATACATATCTAGAAAGTGCATGATTTCTTGCCACTTGTGTTTTTTTCCTGTTTCAGGGAACTTGCTGATGCTCTTTGAGATGAAGTGCTGTTATTTTAAAGTTGCTTCATCTGTTTGCATAACTCAGAAACACTATGCTGATCTACTTTCTCGTAGCTTCAGCCAACTTCCCAGTTCTATCTGAGAAAGAGTGTGTGCTTTCATCACTCTGGATTCCATGAAAATAAACATATATCATACTTCAGTAGAGAGGACGTCTCTGTATTTCTCTCTTAAATGGAGGACACTTGCTTATATGCTTGGGTGCTGTTTCTGGCTGTTCCCTAGAGGTCTGAAAAAGTTTCCAGAGATAGGATATTGTAGACAGAGTGTGTGCCCCAAGTTCTTGATATCTGAAGGCCCCCAAATAATTTGAGGATAATTTGAGGAATTGTTTAAAAGTGACAGCTTACTCACACAATCTTTGTTGTTCAAAATTAAGCACTGATACATTTTCAGTAAGAACCACATTTCCTTTGCTGCTTTTTATGAATAACACCAAGANAAAGCCAAATCTTTATCATCAGGATCTCAAGAGCACTAAGTTAAAGAAGTACAAGACAAAGATCATGTGCTTTTTTCCCACTTTTATTAAAATAAATACAAAACCTGTATACAACTTGATTCATCACACCAGCTTTTCTTTCTCAGACTGGTACCTGTCTCTTATACACATCTAAATGAAAGTTGCTCAGTCATGTCCGACTCTTAGCCTATCCCTTCTCCAACGGATCTTTCTGACCCAGGAATTGAACCGGGGTCTTCTGCATTGCAGGTGGATTCTTTACCATCTGAGCTATCAGGGAAGCCCTAATATCTGGGCTTCCCTTGTGGCTCAGCTGGTAAAGAATCCGCCTGCAATGTGGGAGAGCTGGGTGGATCCCTGGATTGGGATGCTCCCCTGGAGAAGGGAAAGGCTACCCACTCCAGTATTCTGGCCTAGAGAATTTCATGGATTGTATAGTCCATGGGGTCACAAATGGAAGCCCTAATATCTGGGCTTCCCTTGTGGCTCAGCTGGTAAAGAATCCGCCTGCAATGTGGGAGAGCTGGGTGGATCCCTGGATTGGGATGCTCCCCTGGAGAAGGGAAAGGCTACCCACTCCAGTATTCTGGCCTAGAGAATTTCATGGATTGTATAGTCCATGGGGTCACAAAGTCAGACACAACTGAGCGACTTTCACTTTTCAGTGTTAGGTGGTAGAAAATTATTTACAGATAAAATTAAGGCAGGAGAAAGATTCAACAAATCCTGTTACACAGCGGTGGATTATTTTTTAGTTATGCTTTTAAGCATGAGCTGATCTCTGATTAGCCCAGCCCTGGCTGACAATAAAACTGATTTACAAGTAATCACAATGGAGCCATTCAACAGTAGAGCTGTAGTGAACCTTCATTCTAAATCGTCAATTAAAATAGCTAGTCACTAAAAATAATGTCCCAATAAGATTTTAGTATCATAAAATCTTTTGCCCTGAAAAATAAAAGCTTCATACATCCACTGCAATTTACATCACAAGAGAAGTCTATTATGCCCTTGCCGCCTGGCTTTCTTGATTAAAATCAAAAGATGTTTTACTCTTCAGATTGCCTCTTTTGGGAGAAAAGTTATATTTTTAGAATACATTCCCACTTACCTAACCATTTGATTACAGTCTGCAAATATTACTTGGTTTTCATTTAGTGAATTGCCTTTTCATTTCTTTCTCCTCTTAAGAATAAAACAGACTACTCAGACATTGAATTATGTTCAACCATACTGAATGGCTATTTCTGCAGGTCAAAAATTATCAAATATGGGCCATTTTATACAGTTCAACTGAATACTAAATTTCATTTTCCTGGGGCCAGTAGGTGACATTTTCTAAATTATTTTAGCAAAGTTTAGATGATCAGTTACTTTCTAAGGATATCCTTTATACTCAGAGTTCCAAAAAAAAGATTAATATAAAACTATTCTTTCAGCAACTGATTTGTGCTCCTCTGAGCTTCCACTCTGCTGATGCTGGGGACACCCAGGAATCATTCAGTCATTCATCCCTCCATCAGGAGCCAAGTCTAGTTAGTGCGTGTCTGTGTGCCACTTGTTCATGCCATCTCCTTCCATCAGCACCCAAAGTGAGTTCTGCATTGTCTGCCACTTAGCTACCCACTTCAGCCCACACCTTCCTTCTTTCTATACAATGGTGGAAGAATAATTCTCAATGCTTTATTATTGTTAATTCTGAGTGTGCTTCAAAACTCAGCTCTGATCCCTTCAAACTATGTATTAATTAACACTTTGTTAAACGTAATTAAATTCAACTACCTGATGACCCCAGAGGTAGGGAGGTGTCATGAGCTGAATTAAGTCCTAAAATTCATATGTTGAAATCTTAACCTCTAGTACCTCAGAATGTGACTGTGTTTGGAGACAGGCCTTTTAAGAGGTGATAAAGTTTAAAAGCAAAGTCCATATGTGTGTCTCACGTGACTTAAACGTAAGATGCTGGATTTGTTGGTATTTCTTTTCATCCATGAAACTGCTACTCCTGGTGTAACACTGGTGCATAGAGAGGACTCAAGAAATGTAATATGGGTAAAAGGGAAGAGGGCAGAGGAAAGGAAAGTAGAGCCCTGGTGTCAGTGTATATAGAAAAAAATACCTGGGTCAGTTATATTTAAAAATTGGATTATTTGCAAAACAGAGACAGAGACACAGATGTAGAGAACAAATGTTTGGACACCAAGAGGGGAAGGTGGGATGAATTGGGAGATTGTAAGTAACATATGTACACTATTGATACTATGTATGAAATAGATAACTCATGAAAATAAATAATAGAAAATAGATAACTCACAGTTTCCTGCTCTGTGGTGACCTAAAAGGAAAGAGAACCCAAAAAGAGGGGATATATGTATATATATAGCTTCGCTTTGCTATACGGTAGAAACTTCACATTGTAAAGCAACTATTCTCCAGTAAATATTAATTTAAAGAAATAAAAACAAGGAAGTGGAATGTATAGGGGCATAATGGAATATAGCTTCGCTTTGCTATACAGTAGAAAATGTATAGTTGCTATACATTGTAAAGCAATGTATAGTTGCTATACATTGTAAAGCGACTATATGCCAGTAAATATTAACTTAAATAAATAAAAATAAGGAAGTGGAGTGTATAGGGGCATAATGGAAGTAATGGTTCTCCACTTCATTCAACGGGCTTCCCTGATAGATCAGTTGGTAAAGAATCCACCTGCAATGCAGGAGACCCCAGTTCAGTCCCTGGGTCGGGAAGATCTGCTGGAAAAGGGATAGGCTACACACTCCAGTATTCTTGGGTTTCCCTTGTGGCTCAGCTGGTAAATAATCCACCTGCATTGTGGGAGATCTGGGTTTGATCCCTGGGTTGGGAATATCCCCTGGAGAAGGGAAAGGCTACCCACTCCAGTATTCTGGCCTGGAGAATAAAACATCCCATGCCAGTAGACTATGCCAAGGTATATATATCTAGAGTAAGCACTAGGAAAACTGTAGTAATATACTCACTATAATCAAGATGGAATTTTTTGTATTTTCAAATAACTGCAACAGGAAAGATAAGAAGAATGAGGAATACAGAAAACAAACAAACACAAATAATAAAATGGCTGACAAATTCTAACAATTACCTAAATTCAGATGGTCTAAATGCACCAAAGACAGATTGGCTTAGTAGATAAAAATGACTAATAAAATCCTACCTTCCAGAAAGATTAAAATACAGTGTTATAGATAGGTTATATCATACATTATTTATTAGAAACAATGGTTTATTAGATAAAGTAGACTTTAAAGCAAAGAAAATTACAGAAACATTTGTTTCTGTTGTTTAGGCGCTAAATTGTGTCTTATTGGCTTAGTAGATAAAAATGACTAATAAAATCCTACCTTCCAGAAAGATTAAAATACAGTGTTATAGATAGGTTATATCATACATTATTTATTAGAAACAATGGTTTATTAGATAAAGTAGACTTTAAAGCAAAGAAAATTACAGAAACATTTGTTTCTGTTGTTTAGACGCTAAATTGTGTCTGACTTTTGCAACCCCATGGGCCATAGCCTGCCAGGCTCCTCTGTCCGTGGGGTTTTCTAAGCAAGAATATTGAAGTGGGTTTCCACTCCCTTCCCCACAGAAACATTACACAGTGATAAAAGGATCAGCCCACCAGGGACACATAATTCTGAGTAAGTCCACACCAACCATCAGAGCTTCCAAATACATGAAGCAAAACCTGGTAGAGCTGAAAGGAGAAATAGACAAAGTCACAGTTAGGCTTATAACTTCACCATCCCACTCTCAGCAACTAAGAGACTGTGCAACAGAAACCAAAACTGTAGAGTCACTGAAACATGCACACGCATACAACAGTGGCTTCCACATACACAAATGCACACAACAACCACAGGCTCCTGTGCAGCAGTGCTGACTGGCTTATCTCAGGACCACTCTGCTCTCCTAAGAATAAGTTGCTCAAAGAGCTTTTGCTTATTTTTATTATATAATACTTATCCATTTTTATATGTGTGTTATATAATTATATATAAATAATACATATTATACAATTATATAATAATAAATTATATAATATATAATTATATAACAATTATATAATTATATGTAATTGTATATTTATATAATATAATAATTATATAATTATAACAAATAATTATCAGTTCAGTTCAGTCGCTCAGTCATGTCCGACTCTTTGCGACCCCATGAATCTCAGCACACCAGGCCTCCCGGTTCATCACCATCTCCTGGAGGTCACTCAGACTCACGTCCATCGAGTCCGTGATGCCATCCCGCCATCTCATCCTCTGTCATCCCCTTCTCCTCCTGCCCCCAATCCTTCCCAGCATCAGAGTCTTTTCCAGTGAGTCAACTCTTCTCATGAGGTGGCCAAAGTACTGGAGTTTCAGCTTTAGCATCTTTCCCTCCAAAGAAATCCCAGGGTTGATCTCCTTCAGAATGGACTGGTTGGATCTCCTTGCAGTCCAAGGGACTCTCGAGAGTCTTCTCCAACACCACAGTTCAAAAGCATCGATTCTTCGGCGCTCAGCCATCTTCACAGTCCAA
>SJYX01018169.1:164678-275483 GCA_006410675.1 Oreotragus oreotragus | reverse complement strand
TGTTCATGGGGTTCTCAAGGCAAGAATACTGAAGTGGCTTGCCATTCCCTTCTCCAGTGGACCACGTAATAACCAGTATAGAATAGTATAGAATTCCCTTGCTAAGGCTAGGGATGGGGGGCACTCTCCATCCCCCTTCTGATGTCTATGTCAGAAGCTTTCTCTCTCCTTTTTCACTTTAATAGAACTCTGCCATACAAAACTCTTGAGTGATCAAGCCTGGTCCTGAAGTTAAATCTTCTTTGGAGATCATGAATCTGACACCATTGACCATAAGGTATCAGATTCACCCATACATACACATGTATCCATTCTCCCCCAAAGTCCCCTCCATTAGAAAATCCAGGAAAGTAAGGCATTATTTTATTAGTTATCTGCCTGCACAACCTCTTTTCCCCCCTCTCCATTTTTTTTTTTTTTGGCTGCATAGTGTATGCTTTCCTCTTTGTCTGACAACAAATTTTAAATATATCTGAAAAGATAAACTAGATTTAACATTTTAAAATTTTATATTAGAGTTGAGTTGATTAACAATGTTGTGTTAGTTTCAAGTGTACAGCAAAGTCATTCAGTTACACATTTACGTGTATCTATTCTTTTCCAAATTATTCTCCCACTTAGGTTATTACACTTCCCTGATGGCTCAGATGGTAAAGCATCTGTCTACAATGCAGGAGACCTGGGTTCGAGCCCTGGGTTGGGAAGATCCCCTGGAGAAGGAAATGGCAATCCACTCCAGTACTATTGCCTGGAAAATCCCATGGACAGAGGAGCCTTGTAGGCCACAGTCTATGGGGCCGCAAAGAGTCGGACACGACTGAGCGACTTCACTTAGGTTATTACAGAATATTGAGCTATACAGTAGGTCCTTGTTGGTTATCTGTCTTTAAATACAACAGTGTGTACATGTCAATCCCAAACTCTCAACCTGTCCCTTCACCCCCTACCCCTCCTCTGTTAACCGTAAGTTCATTCTCTAAGTCTGCGAGTTTGTTTCCGTTTTGTAAATAAGTTCATTTGTCTAAGTTTTTTTTAAGATTCCACATATAAAGAATGTCATATGATTTTTGTCTTTCTGTGACTTCAGTTAGTATAATAATTTCCAGGTCCATCCATGTTTGTTCAAATGGCATTATTTTATTCTTTTTGTGGCTGAATGATATTGCATTGCATAAAGGTAACAGATCTTTACCTATTCATCTGTCAATGACATTTAGGTTGATTCCATGTCTTGGCTATTGTGAATAGGGCTGCTATAAACAGTGGGGTGCATGTACTTTTTTGAACCCAGTTTCTCTCTGGATTACTGCCCAGAGTGGGATCACTGGTAGCTCTACTTTTAGTTTTTCAAGGAGCCTCCAAACTGTTCTCCATAGTCATTTTACCCACTTATATTTCCATGGACAAGGGAACGAGGATTCCCTTTTCTCTATATCCACCCTGAAGAGACAGAGTGCATAGGTCATTCAGTCTTTCCTCTGACATTTGCGATCAATATTTACTGTTGACAGTTTGTCGTAGATTAACTAATTACTTAATTATAACTTCACAACTCATTATCGGTAATGTCATGTAAAGTTTTAGGATTGTTGTTAAAATTGGGACCATCTCTACTGGGTTTCTTTCACTCATGAGCTTTAAGATTACAAGGCATTTCAAGTTTTATCATGATTGACTATTCAATGTCCTTTCTATAGTGACATGTTAGGAGTTTCACATTATCTTTATCACTATCAGTGTCACAGAAGCAAAAATTGAAATCTTATTTCGGTGTGAGTCTATGGTTCATTTCTCATTAACAGGATACCAAATCATTCAAGAAACTATTATTTCTATTAGAAATTTATTTCCTTGTCTTAATGATTGACTGCTTTTAGAATCATCTAAACTTTTTCATTAACATTCTCTGCAATAGCAGAATTATTTCTGTTGTTCATTTCTTATCTTTATAGCTTTTAAAATATTCTATTAATTTTATGTGTTTTTTCTCTCAGTGTTTTAATAAATTCTAGTGTCAAAAAGATTCTTTCTAATATATATCCATATATTAGAGTCTATAATTTCTCCCTTGTTTTATTGAAACCTTTTAAAGCATATTTTCCAATTGCAGTTAAACTGGCATATTTAAATTTTATCAACTTATTTTGAATAATTCTTTTTGCATTCCTGTTGTATTTGGGTTTCTCACTTCAATCTTTAAAAACATATATTAGAGCACTTATAATATTGTTATATCAAAGCTATAAGGCTAGAACAAATTTTAATAACATCTCTCTGCAATTAGACTCTTCAAAGAAAAATCCAGTTGATAATATGTACTTAAAGTGCTCAAACACTGAACCTGATAAAGAAAACATGTATTATTGCAATGTATCAGAGAAGTTAACAACTCTCGGTCTTATGAAGGCAGGTTTTTTTCCCCTGTGAGATTAAAGAAATGAGATGCTCAAGGCAAATATATTGTGGTATCTGTGTCACCAAGACAGGTGAACTGGAACAATGGGTGGAAAGAGTATTCCTGGAAATCATCTCTGCACTAGAGTAGTTTCTTATTTCATTTTTCTGATAAAGTTCCTTATGTTTTCACCAATTTTGCCCATATTTCACTCCAAATATGTTTACACATATTAAGACTTCAGCAATATGTGAACCGTGAACTCCCTGATGTTCAAGCTGGTTTTAGAACAGGCAGGGGAACCAGAGATCAAATTGCCAACATCCGCTGGATCATGGAAAAAGCAAGAGAGTTCCAGAAAAACATCTATTTCTGCTTTATTGATTATGCCAACGCCTTTGACTGTGTGGATCACAATAAACTGTGGAAAATTCTGAAAGAGATGGGAATACCAGACCACCTAACCTGCCTCTTGAGAAATCTGTATGCAGGTCAGGAAGCAACAGTTAGAACTGCACATGGAACAACACACTGGTTCCAAATAGGAAAAGGAGTACGTCAAGGCTGTATATTGTCACCCTGCTTATTTAACTTATATGCAGAGTACATCATGAGAAACGCTGGAATGGAAGAATCACAAGCTGGAATCAAGATTGCCGGGAGAAATATCAATAACCTCAGATATGCTGATGACACCACCCTTATGGCAGAAAGTGAGGAGGAGCTAAAAAGCCTCTTGATGAAAGTGAAGGAGGAGAGCGAAAAAGTTGGCTTAAAGCTCAACATTCAGAAAACGAAGATCATGGCATCCGGTCCCATCACTTCATGGGAAATAGATGGGGAAACAGTGGAAACAGTGTCAGACTTTATTTTTTTGGGCTCCAAAATCACTGCAGATGGTGACTGCAGCCATGAAATTAAAAGACGCTTACTCCTTGGAAGAAAAGTTATGACCAACCTGGATAGTATATTCAAAAGCAGAGACATTACTTTGCCGACTAAGGTCCGCCTAGTCAAGGCTATGGTTTTTCCTGTGGTCATGTATGGATGTGAAAGTTGGACTGTGAAGAAAGCTGAGTGCTGAAGAATCGATGCTTTTTAACTGTGGTGTTGGAGAAGACTCTTGAGAGTCCCTTGGACTGCAAGGAGATCCAACCAGTCCATTCTCAAGGAGAACAGCCCTGGGATTTCTTTGGAAGGAATGATGCTGAGGCTGAAACTCCAGTACTTTGGCCACCTCATGCGAAGAGTTGACTCATTGGAAGACTCTGATGCTGGGAGGGATTGGGGGCAGGAGGAGAAGGGGATGACAGAGGATGAGATGGCTGGATGGCATCACGGACTCGATGGACTTGAGTCTGAGTGAACTCCGGGAGATGGTGATGGATAGGGAGGCCTGGTGTGCTGCGATTCATGGGGTCGCAAAGAGTCAGACACGACTGAGTGACTGAACTGAACTGAACTGAACTGAATACATTTAAAGTCTTTATTTGCCCATGACATTTCTGGGTCATCCCTGGGTCTGTTTTTATTGACTATTTTTTCTCCTATTTATGGATCATATTTCCTATTTTTAATTGACTTGACTGCTGAAATTTGAGTATAATAGAGCAGTGAAAATTGACAGAAAGTACAATTTGTTCCCAAGAAGTGCATGTTCTTTTGTGTATCAAGTATCTTGGACTAGGATCCAGTCTCTTCAATGCAATCATTAGTTGAGTCAAATTGGAACTGAACTTGTCAATCTAGTTCATTTAACTCACTCCTATTTTAATATACCTGGAGTGTGGGATCTCCCTCGTTCCAGAAGGGCTGTGAGATCTGATACTACAAAATTTCTGTATGTTTCCTGTGTTATCTTCCTGGCCACTACTGACTCAGTCAGATTCCATGGGAGAGGCCTGGCAGACAGCTGGCAGACCAGATTCAGGCCTACACGTCAGCTGGTCAACACTAGTTTCTTCTCTGCCCACAGCAGACTTGCCTTTCTCCCATCCAGGCTTCCATACTGACCCCAGTAATGAAAGAAGGGCCCATCCTTCTCTGGATTTTAGTTTATTTGGATGTCTTGGAATCTACAATTCTTCACTGGCACTAAAAAAACAAACAGTTTCAAGCCTATGCAGAGCTTTCTCATTCCTGTGCCATAGTGGTGGTCTTCAATGATCTCTTCCATCTTAACCAGAAGTGGAACCTCTTCATTTCGTTTTTGATTTGGTAAAATCTGCTCTTTTATATGGCTTCCCTTGTGGTTCAGCTGATAAGGAATCCACCTGCAATGTGGGAGACCTGGGTTCGATCCTGGGCTGGGAAGATCCCCTGGAGAAGGGAAGGGCTACCCACTCCAGGATTCTGGCCTGGAGAGTTCCATGGACGGTATAGTCCGTGGGGTCACAAAGAGCTCTTTTATATTTTGTTTCTTTCAAGCCACTATTTGTTTGGTTTATTGCTCTTTATGTCTGTTCTAATTTATTTTTTCTGAAATATTTTCCTTGTACTTCTAATCCTGTTCTGTTACCTGTCCTTTCAAACCTTTTATTTCTAAATATTTCTAGTTATGATTTGTTACACTTTTTTGGGGGCCACATCGTGTGACGTATGGGATCTCAGTTTCCTGACCAGGAACTGAAACTGGGCCACCGCCGTGAAAGCCGAATCCTAATCTCTGCACTGCCGGGAAAGTTCCTAAGCTACGCTATGATAGCATATATCTTTTGCTTAGTTCCTTTTGCCTCATTTAAAACATCAGGTTGCATTTTCATCTGCATTGTGCAGCATAGGTTTCTGTTTTGCTCTCATTGTCTGTAGGGACAGCATTGTGTTCTTTTCCCCTTGCAATAACTTTTAGATTAGACTTGGTCACGATCCTCTTCTATTGCGTTTTGTGTTTTGCTTTTAAGGGAAATGAGTTTTTCTGTGTTTCTGGAAGTGAGGGATACTTTGAGACAGGTTTTGCAGCTTCCTGGCTCCAGCACTCCCTCTTCTGATGCTTTTGCCAAGTGACAGAAAATGTTATATTTCCAGAGATCTGACGTTCTGGTCCCCTCCCCCACTTTGTTCCTGCACCATCTCTGTTTCCAGCATCCTTGGCTCCTACGTCCTCTGTGTGGAGTTTGTCTTGAAAGGAAGCTTGCCGGCACTATTTCTGTGGCCTTCTAGACTGTTCCTTCCAGGTCAGAATGGTGGGAAATGGTCCCCTGGTGGCCCCTGGTGAACTGGGTGCTACTTTTCTCAGCCTGGACCTGTGTGCTTTCTGTGAATACAGGCGAGCAGTGTTGTGGTTTTTCTGTTCTCCGTGCTGTTGGAATCCCTTCCTTTCCTCCCACATAGGTCTCACAACCACACGGGTCTTGTAGCTGTATTGATTTACCCCACAGGCTCATTTTGCAAAATTCAGTGGGATGCGTGTGTGTGTGTGTGTGTGTGTACGGCTCAGTCAGTCATGCATGACTCTTTGTGGCCTCATGGACTGTAGCCCACCTAGCTCCTCTGCCCATGGAATTTTCCAGGCAAGAATATTGGGGTGGGGTGCTGTTTCCTACTCTAGGGGATCTTCTGGAGGCAGGGATCAAGCCTGCGTTTCTTGCGTCTCCTGCACTGGCAGGTAGATTCTTTTCCACTAATGCCACCGTGGCTTTCCTGGTGGCTCAGACGGTAAAGCGTATGCCGGCAATGGGGCAGACCCAGGTTCAATCCCCGGCTTGGGAAGATCCCCTGGAGAAGGAAATGGCAACTCACTCCAGTCCTCGTGCCTGGAAAATCCCATACCAGCTTCCTCTGGCAGGCTACAGTCCATGGGGTCGCAAAGAGTCGGACACGACTGAGCAACTTCACTAATGCCACTGTACCTTGTCAATTATTTTGTTGTTGAAGTTCAAGGTCTCTGGTTTTTCTAAATATTTCTGATTTATTTCTGACTGTGTTGGATCTTTGTCGCTGCTCCTGCTTGGCTCTAGTCATGGCGAGTGGGGGCCACTCTCCTTGCAGAGCACGGGCATCAGGGCACACGGGCCTCAGTAGCTGCAGCACGTGAGCTCAGCAGCTGGGCTCTGGATCGTTGGCGCAGTAAGCCGTGGCACACGGGCTTAGTTGCTCTGAGCACGTGGGGTCTTCCTGGATCGGGCGCCGACCCATGTCTCTGCACTGGCAGGCAGATTCCTCACCACTGAGCCACCAGAGAGCCCCACAAGGTCTCTGATTTCGATACAGTTGTTGCATGGTCTGCGTTGATGGGATTTGGAGAGATGAAAACTTTATGCCTCATAATCTCCCCGAATAAGTGAAAGTGAAGTCACTTAGTTGTGTTTAACACTTCGTGACCCCATGGCCTGTAGCCTACCAGGCTCCTCCATCCATGGAATTTTCCAAGCAAGAGTACTGGAGTGGGGTGGCCATTTCCTTCTCCAGGATACCTTCCCAATCCAGGGATTGAACCTGGGTCTCCTGCCTTGCAGGCAGACACTTTACCGTCTGAGCCATCAGGGAAGCTCAAGTAATCTCCCCAGAATATTGTCATAATTATTATTATTTTTTTGTCGTAATTATTTTGAAATGATTCTAAAATAATAATAATAAAAAGAGTCTGCTGATGACTTACCTCCAATGCCAGTTGACTGGGATATGTCTAGACAGGATGATTCTGTCCCAGTTAGATGGCTAAACAAGGTCATGTCACCGTCTATGACTTTTCATAGAATCCCACAAACTCTGGCCTGATTCCTTCATGCTTTGTATTTACTCTGCTATGAGCTGAACTGTGTGCCCCCTAGATTAATACCTATTGACATCTTAACCCGCATGCCTCAGAATGTGACTGTATTTGGAGACGGGATCTTTATTTTTTATTTTTATTTTTTGAGACAGGATCTTTAAAGAGGTCATTCAGCTTAAATGAGGTTATATGGATGGGCCCTAATCCAACAGGACTGGTGTCCTTATTAGAAGAGATTCAGACACAGAGAAGAATGGAGGGGCCATGTGAAGACACAGGGAGAAGGTGGCCGCCTACCAGCCAAGGAGAGAGCCCTTCAGAGGAGACCAACGATGCCGACACCTTGATCTCAAACTTCTGGCCTCCAGAACTGAAAATAAGCCTCTGTTTTAAGCCTCTTACTTTGCTACGGCAGCCCTCCCCAGCCCCCGTCTCTGTCTCTCTTTCTCTCTCTCTCACACACAAATGCATCCGGAGTCAAAAGACCTCATGCCTGTGCTCAGGCGTGTCCGACTCTCTGTGAGCCCGTGGATGTAGCCCTCCAGGCTCCTCTGTCTGTGGGATTCTCCAGGCAGGAACACTGGAGGGGGTGGCCATTCCCTTCTCCAGGGGGTCTTCCTGACCCAGGGGTCGAATCTGGGTCTTCTGCATTGCAAGTGGCTTCTTTACCATCTGAGCTACCAGGGAAGCCCCTCAAAGACCATGCCGGGGCCTTCTTTTCCCTCTAGACATAAAGAAATGGCTCCCTAGACCTTTCACGCCTTTAAAAACTCATTTTGTGGAAAGAAGAAGCTACGATAGTTTTCATTTTATTTGGGGACCTTGGTTCAGGCAGAGCTTGGAGGTGACTGACTTTTTGTCTGTTATCTTATAATCTGTTCCTTCATGGCTGTGCCTACAAGTGTTTAAATTGTGCTCTATCTGGTCTCTGCATCCTCTCTCTCTCTGTCACCTTGTCTCTCTCTCTCTCACTCCGAAGGCGACCTGAACGGGACGTACGGCAGCAAGAGGGCAAGTGTTGCTGGAAGCGAGAGGTGGCTTCCAGTCTTCCGCCTGCTGCTAACTGGTAGGATGCTAACATCTACACCTGACCTCTCAGAGTCTTTGCTTTCTCCTCTGCAACTATGAAACGAGGCTTCTTCAAGGACTCGCCTGAGGGCCACAGGAGAGAAAGCTGTCATTTGCTTCCTGGCATGTAATTGATACCAAAGAAATGCTACTTTCTTTTCTTTCTTTTTTTTTTTTTATTCCTCTCCCAGCCACAGTTAGCTAGAAAAAAACAATTACGGACCAAAGACAACTTTAGTGAGTTGAATATATGTCTAAATGTGTGCAGATTAGCAGTGCATTACTCACTGCACTCTTCAATAAGTGCCATCAGCGGCAGTTCAAAGGGGTGCCTCTTCCAAACTCGGAAAGCACACGGTGAAGCTGTCCCATGAAGAGCTCTCTGACAGTGGTCCTCCCTGCAGAAACAGAGGCTTGTTTCCAGCATGCTCTGTGCATCGCTGTTTATTCAGCAACTGGCAAGCTGGTGTCCCACCTAGTGGTCAGTGGGAGATAGCCCATTTTGAAAAGAGAAGATAACTTCATATGATCTGCTGCTGGGCAGAAACCTGGAGAACGATCAGTCCACTCTTTTCTCTGCATTTACAGAGGCCCGGACAGTGTAACCTGAAGGAGGAGGAAACGGCAACCCATTCCAGTGTTCTTGCCTGGAAAATTCCTTAGACAGAGGAGCCTGGCAGGCTACAGTCCAAGGGGTTGCAGAGTCGGACACGACTGAGTGACTAACCACACATGCACACTCAGGCAGTGTAAAGCCCACGATGTGAGAAGTGACAGGCTGTGTGTGTATGTGTGTGTGCATGCATGCGTGTGCACTGTGGCAGTAGAATAGGTATTGCTAGAGAGAAAAAGAGTCGTTAGATTAAAAGGCATACTGCTGAATGGTTTTCTTAAAATATGAATGATGTCAAGTATTCAGAAAACTTCATGGCAAACAGCACATTTACCACCCAACTCGAGCGAGTTCCAGCATTTTTTCATGGTTACCTCCTGTTTCTTTCAGAAGCAAAGGAAAGTACATGCAGACAAAGATCCCAGTGCATCCTTCCACTATCCCTTTGTTCTCCTGTCCCTCACCCAGGGGGAGCCATCATCTCCAACTTGGTGTTTCCCTAGAATGGCACTGGGGAAGGCGATGGCGCCCCACTGCAGTACTCTTGCCTGGAAACGCCCATGGACGGAGGAGCCTGGTGGGCTGCAGTCCATGGGGTCGTGAAGAGTCGGACACGACTGAGCAACTTCCCTTTCATGCATTGGAGAAGGAAATGGCAACCCACTCCAGTGTTCTTGCCTGGAGAATCCCAGGGACAGGGGAGCCTGGTGGGCTGCAGTCCATGGGGTCGTGAAGAGTCGGACATGACTGAAGGGACTTAGCAGCAGCAGTAGTAGAATGGCATTTGAAAATTCTATTAACATCCTATATGTGAATCCATATTTTTTGCATATTTTCAAAATGTTTTTGCATGTTTTCAATTTTAGTGAGGTTATCCCGCGTATATTTTTTCTGTGACAATGCGATAAACTGCCCTTGCGCCATTTTTCCCTTGGGCACCTCCACATGAATTTTCCTCTTCTTTCCCCAGAAACAGCTCCGGTGGATTGAACAGGAAGTCTTTTCTTTCCAGAGTGATGATAGCAAATTACCCCCCACATACTCACGTGTAGATGATCCCATGGGCCTTTATACCTGACATTGTTAGGCTTCTGAATATTTTCCAATTTGATGGCTATAAAATATTTCAGTGTTTTATCTTTCTCTAATTAGTATTTATATTGACTGGGCGTCTTTTAAAAAGATTTTACTGAAGTGTGGTTGATTTACAATTTCTTTCCAGAGTGATGATAGCAAATTACCCCCCACATACTCACGTGTAGATGATCCCATGGGCCTTTATACCTGACATTGTTAGGCTTCTGAATATTTTCCAATTTGATGGCTATAAAATATTTCAGTGTTTTATCTTTCTCTAATTAGTATTTATATTGATTGGGCGTCTTTTAAAAAGATTTTACTGAAGTGTGGTTGATTTACAATGTTGTAATTTTAATTTTAACGTCAGCTGTACAGTTGCACATATAAATACTCTTTTTTATATTCTTTTCCATTATGGTTTATCACAGGATATTGATACCACAGGTTCCTGTGCTATACAGTAGGGCCTTGTTTATTCATCCTATATATAATAGTTTGCATCTGCTAATCATATCGAGCATCTTTTTATATGTTTCTTGGTCTTGTATTTACCTCTGCAGGATGGGGGCTGGTTGCCAGAAAGACTGCACTGGGATTAGAAGCCTGAAACTTTCAGCCTTGCCCCGCCACCTCTGGGGATAGAAGACGGGCAGGGGGGTTAAAGTCATGACCAATGGCCAGTAACCAAATGATCATACTTGCATGTAGTGGAACTTCTATAAAAACTCCTGAGCAACGGGGTTCAGGGAGATTCCACATGGCCGAACACATCGCGTTACTGGAGGGTGGCACCGCCAGGGAAGGCATGTAAGTTCTGTGTCCCACCTCAGATCCCCAGGCTTCTCTGTCATTTGGTCGTTGCTGAGTTGTATCCTCTATAATAAACTGGTGGCTCAGCAGTAAAGAATCCGCACGCCAATGCAGGAGATGCAGGTTCAATCCCTGGGTCGAGAAGGTCCCCCGGAGAAGGAAATGGCTATCCATTCAAACATTCTTGAACATCTGAAAGTTCATTGCTCACGTACTGCTGAAGCCTGGCTTGGAGAATTTTGAGCATTACTTTGCTAGCTGTGAGATGAGTGCAGTTGTGTGGTAGTTTGAGCATTCTTTGGCATTGCCTTTCTTTGGAATTGGAATGAAAACTGACCTTTTCCAGTCCTGTGGCCACTGCTGAGTTTTCCAAATTTGCTGGCATATTGAGTGCAGCACTTTCACAGCATCATCTTTCAGGATTTGAAACAGCTCAACTGGAATTCCATCACCTCCACTAGCTTTGTTCATAGTGATGCTTTCTAAAGCCCACTTGACTTCACATTCCAGGATGTCTGGCTCTAGATGAGTGATCACACCATCATGATTATCTGGGTCATGAAGATCTTTTTTTGTATAGTTCTTCTGTGTATTCTTGCCACCTCTTAATATTTTCCGCTTCTGTTGGGTCCATACCATTTCTGTCCTTTATTGTGCCCATCTTTGCATGAAATGTTTCTTTGGTATCTTGAATTTTCTTGAAGAGATCTCTAGTCTTTCCCATTCTGTTCTTTCCCTCTATTTCTTTGCATTGATCACTTAGAAAGGCTTTCTTATCTCTCCTTGCTATTCTTTGGAACTCTGTATTCAAATGTGTATATCTTTCCTTTTCTCCTTTGCCTTTTACGTCTCTTCTTTTCATAGCTATTTGTAAGGCCTCCTCAGACAGCCATTTTGCCATTTTGCATGTCTTTTTCTTGGGGATGGTCTTGATCCCTGCGTCCTGTACAATGTCATGAACCTCTGTCCATAGTTCTTCAGGCACTCTATCAGATCTAATCCCTTGAATCTTTTCTCACTTCCACTCTGTAATCCAGATTTCAATGTAAAATTTCAATATGTACAATATAATTTCAATATACAGATTCACAATATACATACTCTATGTATAATTTCAATATACAGATTTCACTGTATAATCCAAATGTTCAAGTTGGATTTAGAAAAGGCAGAGGAACCNAAAAAAAAAAAAAAACAAACCATGTCCAAGTCCTAGCCCCCAGTACCTCCAAATAAAGACTGTCACCGTATTTGGAAATAGGGTTGTTGCAGATGTAGTAAGTTGAAATGTGGTCATGCTGGAGTAGGGTGGGCCCCTTATCCAGTAAGACTGTGCCCTTATAAATAAAAAGGGGAAGTTGGGGCACAGGCACATGGAGGGAGGATGCCTTGGACTTGAAGGCAGAGCTTGGGAAGATGCCCCTGTGTATAAGCCAGAGATGGCCAGCAAACCCTCGGGAGCGAGACAGGCACAGAACAGACGCTTTCCTCGGCCCTCGGACGACAGCAACCCTGCTGAGCCTCCAGAGCTGTAAGAGATGTCTCTGCTGTGCAACCCGCCCAGTTCACGGTGCTCTGTGATAGCACCCTCGGACGGGTTTGGGTGGCGACGGGCCAGAATCTTGGGTTGCTGGCCTCCTCTCTGGGAACCCTGGGGCAGGTTACCTTCCTTCTTTGAGTCTGGGGCCTAGAACCAGAGACTCAGGGGGCCCGTCTGGATAAAGCCCAGCCAGGTCCCCCGGATGCGTTACCTGGCCATCTGGAGGTGGTGGGAAACTGGAAGCGGTGCACCCTTAGCTCTGGAGATTGGACTGGGTTGCCCATTTTGGGCCCACTGCCAGACACTCAGCAGAGGCAGCCGGAATCCCATGAGGCACTGAAACAGAATTCCAGAGAGATCAGGACAAAAGACGGAGGAGAGAGGAGGCTTTGTGCAGACCCTGCCTCGGCTCCTGTTTCTCCCAAGGCCTGGCTGTTCCATGCCGGCTGGGTTCTGACGTGTACGTCCATTCTGAAGACTCTCCTTCCTCGAGGTGTCACAGAACAGTACGCTAGCTGATCTCTTTGCCTGTCTTTGGAAGTGCTTTGAAACTTGTAAAGTGGGGAATGCGTTTTCTCGGCAACAGCCACCTTATTGAACACTTGCTGCATGCAGGTAAAGAAGCTGTAAGTCCTGCCCTAGGTGGTCCAGGCCAGGGCGGTGCCACAGGGCGGTGTGGGGGAGACAGTGGCAATGCCGTCCTGCCCTCCGCCCCCGCCCAGTTCAGAATGGGACAGGCCGGCCGGCAGGGCTCCAGTGTTTCCCTCTGTCGACTAGAAGAGGTTTTGTGAGACGTCAGAGACAGCATTCATCCCCTTCCTCATCTTTTTTCTCTTTTTGAGAAACGTGAGCTAACAGCAAAATTATGAAAAGCATAACTGGGGCTAAAACAGGCAGTGCCGGGAACTCCCTGGCAGTCCAGTGGTTAGAAGTCCAGGCTCTCACTGCCAAGGGCCCAGGTCGAGGAACTAACATCTTGCATGCCATGAAGCATGACCCAGAAAAATAAAATAGGCAGGGACTTCCCTGGATGTCCAGAGACTAAGACTCTAGGCTCTCAGTGCCAAGGGCCTGGGGTTGATCTCTGATCAGGGAACTAGATCCCATTCCACATGCCACAATTAAGAATTCACAGGTTGCAACGAAAGATCCCGCATCCTGTAAGATTCTGCACTCTACAGCGAAGATCTGAGTGCCACAACTCAGACTCCACGCAGACAGATGAGTAAGTAAATGAATATTTGAAACAAACAAATAGGCAACGTGGCAGGGTGGCTAAGAGAGGGAGTCTAGCACTAAACTGACCAAGTTCAAGTGTGACCTTGGGCAAGTTAATGAACCTCCCTACTCCTCAACTTCCTCATCCATACAATGGAGACAATAAACCCCACTGCAATTTCCTGAGGGTTAATTTAAAGGAATCAACACAGGCAAAGTGCTTATACTAGTGGCTGGCACATAGTAAGACATATGTAGGTATTTGCTATTGTTAATAAAATACATGCATAAGGTTGGGGAGCACAATGAAAGAAGTGGTTATTATTTGAGATAAGAGGTTTCTTGGGGGACTGTCCAGCTCATAATGACCCACCTGACCATCCTCACCTCTAAGGCTGTCTCTTATACACATCTAGATGTGTATAAGAGACAGCATGGCAAATAGATAGGGAAACAATGTAAACAGTGACAGACTTTATTTTTTTGGGTTCCAAAATCACTGCAGATGGTGACTGCAGCCATGAAATTAAAAGAGGCTTGCTCCTTGGAAGAAAAGTTATGACCAACCTGGACAGCATATTAAAAAGCAGAGACATCACTTTGCCAAGAAATGTCCATCTAGTCAAGGCTATGGCTTTTCCAGTGGTCATGTATGGATGTGAGAGTTGGACTATAAAGAAAATTGAGGGCTGAAGAATTGATGCTTTTGAACTGTGGTGTTGGTGAAGCCTCTTGAGAGTCCCTTGGACTGCAAGGAGATCCAACCGGTCCATCCTAAAGGAGATCGGTCCTGAGTGTTCATTGGAAGGACTGATGCTGAGGCTGAAGCTCCAATACTTTGGCCACCTGATGCGAAGAACTGACTCATTTGAAAGGACCCTGATGCTGGGAAAGATTGAAGGCAGGAGGAGAAGGGGACGACAGAGGATGAGATGGTTGGATGGCATCACTGACTCAACGGACATGAGTTTGAGTAAACTCTGGGAGTTGGTGATGGACAGGGAGACCTGGCGTGCTGCAGTCCAAGGGGTCGCAAAGAGTCAGACATGACTGAGAGACTAACCTGAATGTGAATCGGAACCAGCACTCTTGCCTGGAGAATCCCATGCACAGAGGAGTCTCGCTTGCTACAGTCCAGGGAGTTGCAAAGAGCCAGACACGACTTAGTGATGAAACAAGAAACAACGGTAGTAAGGGAAGCGCCCTCCTGAAGTTCTGTGAGTTGTGCTAGAGGATTGTCAGGCCTGCAGAAGGGGCCTCAGGCACCTCTGATTTACAGCCGCTTCTCGGAACGCTGAGTGGCCCAGGACTTGTGGCTGAAGTCTGAAGTGGGGACGGCCTCGAGGGACCAAAGGACCCCTGTCACTGACTCTAGGTAGACAGTGTCAGAACTGAATTGAATGTTGGCCACCAGCTGGTGTTGGAGAGTTGGACAAGTGGTGCATTCAAGACATCACGTATTTAGTGTCATGAGGAAAAAAAAATCGCTCCGGATCGTACCTAATGTAAGTGTGGTGCCAGTCACGGAGGGAGCAGTGAACACATTCATTCGTTTATTCCAGGCATTTATCACACAGCTGCTTCATATCAGACATTGTTGCAAGCACTTGGGTGGTGACCAGAGTAAATACAGTGTAAAAAGTCCCTGCCCACGTGAGGCTGGATTCTAAAAGGGAGCAAAGAAAGAAGAAGGAAGCATGTAGATCAGAAAGTGTGCTCGTTTATGAGGGCTGCTTTGGCCAATACACAGACTGGGCGGCTTAAACAACAGGACCGTGCCACCTCTCTCTGCCGGAGGCCGGAGGTCTGACATCAGTGCCAACAGGGTCGGTTCTTCCTGAGGCCGTGAAGGGGAATCTCCTCCAGGCCTCCTTCCTGGACCTGTGGATGTTCTCTTCTTTCACTGCCTTCACATCCGCTTTCCTTTGTGTGTGTCTGCCTCTCTGTCTAAATGTCCCTTTGCACAAGGACACAGTCACACGGGTCGTTTTGTTAGTGGCTCAGGCGTGCCCCACTCTTTGGGACCCCATGGAGTGTAGCCCAGCAGGCTCCTCTGTCTCTGGGATTCTCCAGGCAAGAACGCTGGAGTGGGTCGCCATGCCTTTCTCCAGGGCGTCTTCCTGACCCAGGGGTTTGAATCCAGGTCTTCTGCACTGTGGGTGAATTCTTTACTGCCTGAGCCACTAGGGAAGCCCCCATGTGGTGTTTGGACACCCTCCCCCCCCAACAGTGGTCTCATTTTAACGTGATTCCTTCTGTGAAGTCTCTATCACCAAATAAGGTTCTGAGTAAAGAGGGGTTAGGGTTCAGCATATTTGGGGGTAGGAGGCAGTTTGTCTGTAAAGGGTGGCCACTGTAGCATACAGAGGGCAGGAGTGGGTGGTCTGTACACAGAGAGCAGTCAGGNCCCCCCCCCCAACAGTGGTCTCATTTTAACGTGATTCCTTCTGTGAAGTCTCTATCACCAAATAAGGTTCTGAGTAAAGAGGGGTTAGGGTTCAGCATATTTGGGGGTAGGAGGCAGTTCGTCTGCAAAGGGTGGCCATCGTAGCATACAGAGGGCAGGAGTGGGTGGTCTGTACACAGAGAGCAGTCAGGAGGCTTCCCTTAGAAGGCGAGGTCTGAGAAGACCTGGAAGATATGAGGGAACAAGTCCTTCACATGTTGGATGTTGGGGAAGAGCTGCCCAGACTCGTGGTGGTCTCCGAGACCCTAGGGAGGAGCAGCAAGCAAGCACGTGGGGCCGATTCGGAGCCTGGGGGTCAGGGCAGCATCTGCTCCTGGATGAAGGACTGTATCAGTTTCCTGAGGCTGCTGTAACAAAAGATCACAAACCAGGTGGCTTAAAGCATCAGAAATGTGTTCTTTCACCGTTTTGGAGACCAGAAGTGTGAAATCAAGGTCTTACCAGGGCCACGGTTGCTCCCTTACTGGTTGCCAGCCATCCTGGGCATTTCTTGTCTTCCAGCAGCATAATTCAAATCTCTGCCCTCCGCCACCCATCCACACCCCGTCGTCTCACAACCATCATCCCTCTGTGTGGTTGTCACTTGATGTCCTGCCAGTGCATTCCCTGCCTCTGTGTCTCTTTTCTTCTTATAAAGACTCCAGTCGTATTAGATCAAGAGCCTAGCCTACTCCAGTAGGACTTTAAGTTTATCTTCAAAAGCCCTATTTACATATAAGGTCACATTCACAGGTACCCGTAGGCTAAGACCTCCACATACCTTTCAGGGAACACAGGGGACCCACACAGGGACCTTGCTCTTACTGCGTGTGAGGGGGGTCACACATGTGTCTGATTCCTTGCTCCGAGCTCTTGGACACACAGAGGCAGCTGCACAGGGTAGAACATCCTTGCCTGCTTTCAGAAAAGCTTGGATAAGCTTCTAAAGGTAAACACACAGGGTAGCAGAACAGTTACAAAAGAAAAGAGACATTTCTGATGAAAAGACTGAGAAATAACTCTATCCTGGCCCCAGGGAAGCTTCGAAGACGGTGTCAAAGGTAAAAGGGAGAAATTGGTTTAGCTCCATAAATGACTTGTTTCCAAAACATACAGAAAAGCCAGAGGTTAGCATGATGACATGGAGGAGGCAATGGCAACCCATGCCAGTGTTCTTGCCTGGAGAATCCCAGGGTTGGGGGAGCCTGATGGGCTGCCTTCTATGGGGTCGCACAGAGTCGGACACGACTTAAGCGACTTAGCAGCAGCAGCAGCAGCAGCAGCAGCAGTATGATGACAAAGGTCTGCAGCTACCGCTTGGCAAAGTCGGAGGAACCTCCCCAGCATGTTTCCTGTCCTGACCCGCTCTCAGCCTGGCCCGGAAGCCAGCATCCTGGGGATCAGCGGAGGATGCAGGGTCCATTCAGCATCGCGTTGTCTCTGAATCCAAGGATGGTTTTCTCTGTGGAGGGTTGAAACCCCATGCTTCCCAGTGCTTCAGTTGAACACAGCGTTTGCTGAGAAGTCTGAGAGCGAGGGATGGTGCTGAACTAATCTCGAATCGCCCTTAGACTGGCCACACCAGTCACGTGATCTCTACGTTCCCAGTCACCCAGCTCCTGCCTCTTCTTGCCCTCCCAGGTCCTGGTGAGGCCTCGCTCAGTCCCTCTGTTACTTTTTATCCTTCCTCCAGCCGCAATCCAGTGGCCCTTTTCTGGGTGAACAGCCTTGCTCAGCCTCCCGGACTCCTCGGCTCTGAGAGGAATCTTCTCAAAACGCAGCACGAGCAGGTCAGCCCTTTGTTAGGCACTGTCAGTGGCCCCAGGCCCTCAGCCCGAGCTCGGAGAGCAAGTGGAGGGTGGCGTCCCACAGCCCTGCACCCTATCCTGCCCCATACTGATGCTCTGTGATCCTCAGGGTGAATGAGCCTAGCTGGCTTACTTAGGGTGTCGCCAGGGCGGGGATCCTGGTAACTCAACTCGATAACATCGGGTGAAGGTGTCAGGGTGTCTTGGGGGGCTCTGCTGCCCCCTCCCTTCTCCTTTGCCAACACCACAGTGCAAAGCTCCGGGAGATGTGTATAAGAGACAGGTGCAGAATGGAGGGTGTCGCCAGGGCGGGGATCCTGGTAACTCAACTCGATAACATCGGGTGAAGGTGTCAGGGTGTCTTGGGGGGCTCTGCTGCCCCCTCCCTTCTCCTTTGCCAACACCACAGTGCAAAGCTCCGGGGTGCAGTCTTGCGTCTTCTGCTTTTGGTTTCTTGGGGAGTGCACCGCCAGGCACTAGTCACAGAATGGCATGTTGCAAGGATTTGTGCTGTTGGGTAAGATGGTAAAGCATCCGCCTGCAATGCGGAGACCTGCGTTCGATCCCTGAGTCGAGAAGATCCTCAGGAGAAAGAAATGACAACCCACTCCAGTACCCTTCACTGGAAAATTCCATGGACGAAGGAGCCTGGTAGGCTACGTCCATGGAGTCACAAAGAGTCGGACACGACTGAGATTCACTTTCACTTTCAATCTGGATCAAACTCAGTGATGAAACGGTGAGCCCTCCGGTTCTCAGCTGCATGGGGTCTCGCGCTTTATCTGTGCAGAGGCAGGGGCCCCCCTCTCTGAAAAGAGAACTCTTNACGCCTGAGATTCACTTTCACTTTCAATCTGGATCAAACTCAGTGATGAAACGGTGAGCCCTCCGGTTCTCAGCTGCATGGGGTCTCGCGCTTTATCTGTGCAGAGGCAGGGGCCCCCCTCTCTGAAAAGAGAACTCTTCTAGGAAGCAGAAGTTGCTTCTTTTTTTCTTTTCTATAAGATTTTCCATTTTTTCACCTAATATGCATAATCTTCTTATTTTAGGTGCTGAATTAGCTCACATGAGAGCAACTTTACGGAAGATATGATGGCATTTAATTATGCCCCAAATATTTGTCTCGGGGTGGTGAGAAGCTCAATGGGTTGCTAGTGAAATAATTAGAAGTGGCTGCTTCAGTTTCCTCCACCTTAATAATGGGGACATTCCTAATTAGGGGTGACAGATGAGGCGGCCGGCCATTCTGACGGCCCTCCCCAACAGAAACAAGCATTTTATGGACAGATTATTGCCGTTCAGGCCTTCAGAGCTTCCAGAAATTTCTGTTAGCTTTAGGACTGTGGGTGCATGGACATCGAGGGATCTGAACACAGGTGGGGAGGACACCCTGGGTGCTTTGTGTGAGTGCTGACTCTGAGGGTAGACTAGCTTCTTGGCTCTCCTTCTTGCTGTTAATAGCCATGAAACCAGGGCAGGTTCCTGATATGTTCTGAGCCTCAGTTGCCTCATCTCTAAAATGGGGATAATTAAACCTTGCTCATCAGGGGTTGTGGGGAAGCTAATGAGTTAACGCGTGTTAAGCACTTAGCCCAGGGCCTAGTATTTGGAGGCCAAGAAGGTAAGATTCTTACTCTGGGATCAGGTGCCCACAAGCAGGACTTCTTGTGTTAACCACGGTCAGGTGGGCAGTCTGCTTTGCTTCGTCCCAGTTCTTTTTTTTGAAGGATGGATGTGCGAAGGGCTTAAGACTCTAGACTTAGAGGAAGTTGCTTGCACTGAGCAATTCCTCCAGGAGACTGACATTATAGTCTGGAAAGTCAAGATGCTCAGGTTGGGGTGGGTTGGCTTTCCCCTTAACCACATTCCGGGAGGGACTGTTTCGGCTCTGGGGAGGTGTTCCCAAACTTTTCAGGGTCAGGAAAGCGAAGTTGTACTTGGGGCGTGTTCCCTCTCCAGGCCGTGCAGCGCCAAGTGTGGCCCCGGTGGTGGGGCAGCACCGGGGAGAGCCAGGAAGACAGCACAAAGCCCGGTCTGACTCGGTCTCCGTCGGGCGAGGAGGGCGGAAGGATGGGCCGTGGGAGAGCCACGAGTCCCTCCTCTGTCCCTTCTCTGGGGTTCTCCGCTCAGCTTCTCTTGAGTGGACCAGCAGGGAACTTGGATTTTTGCACTGCAGCAACTTGAAAGGGAACTGATGATTTATTTCTTGACTGTACTTGTTGAATCCTGGTGTGATCCAGGCACTTAGCTAAGCTTTCTCTCACCATCCATCCTGACAAGACCACTCAAGATAGGTCCTGCTGAGGGTGCTGAGGCTCAGAGAGGTTGAGTGACTTGCCTCGAGATGCACAGCGTGTTGCAGACTTGCACCTGCCTCCCCCGGAGCCCAGAGCAGCTGCATGTAACCTCCGTGCTGCTGTGTCCTTCAGGGCTTAATGCAGAGCAGCACCATCCTGGGTGTGAGTCGTCGCGCCCAGAATTGGCGCTGGTGAAAGTGAAAGTCGCTCAGTAGTGTCCACCTCTTTGCGGCCCTATGGACTATACAGTCCATGGAATTCTTCAGGTCAGAACACTGGACTGGGTATAAGGGGTTGGTGAACCGATGGGGAAGGGTCTGGGTCCTGCTTCTGACTGCCGCTGCTGGAAAGGGAACATTCAACCATCCACATGTCCTTACGGCCTGAGGGATGGGACTCGGTCCTCCTGATACAAGTCCTTACAATGCTGGGTCTCCATGTGCTAGAGGATTTCAGGGAAAAGGAAGCCATGTATGGCTAGATGGAGTCAGGGGAGCATCAGTGCCCTCTGACAAGCAGTAGGTCTCACGGTGTGTTTCCAGACCCATCTGGGCTTTATACTCTCCCCAGGTGAGTCCCGGTCCAGCCCCCAGGTGAGCCTTGGTTCCCCAGGTGAGTCCCAGTCCAGCCCCCAGGTGAACCTTGGTCGACCAGGTGAGTCCTGGTCCTGCCCCCAGGTGAGTCCTGGTCCCCCAGGTGAGTCCTGGTCCTGCCCCCAGGTGAGTCCTGGTCCCCCAGGTGAGCCTTGGCCCTGCCCCCAGGTGAGTCCTGGTCCCCCAGGTAATTCCTGGTCCCCCAGGTGAGTCCTGGTCCTGACCCCAGGTAAGTCTTGATGCCCCAGGTGAGCCCTGGTGCTTACCTGGTGGAGCCCTGGTCCTGCCCCTTGAATAGCCCACGGAAGTGTGTGCAAGCCTAGCGTGTCCCAAGCCGCTGAAGCAGGTGATGCGGCCCAGCAGTCCTGCACAGCCTGCCCTGGTGTCCAGGGTCACGAGGTCTGGACACCTTTGTCTTCCTCATAGTGGAGCTGCGCCCCTCGCCCTCCTTCCTGCTGGGTGTGAAGACCTCCTGAAGGACCCCAGACCCCTTTCTCCCTCGTGGGGTCCCAGGACATCTGTGGATGAGAAGAGGAGGTTGCTTTTTATGGAGACCCCTCCTAAGCCTGTGCTCTGGCTTCCTGCAGACAGACCGTGAGCCCTGGAGGATGGATTGCAGCCAGAAGGGAAGGCAAAACAAATCTCAACACTGTTTCTGTTCTGTCGCTCAGTCGTGTCCAACTCGTGACCCCATGGACTGCAGCACGCCAGGCTTCCCTGTCCTTCACTATCTCCCAGAGTTGGCTCAAACTCATGTTCATTGAGTCAGTGATGCCATCCAACATCTCATCCTCTGTCATCCCCTTCTCCTGCCTTCAGTCTTGCCCAGCATCAGGGTCTTTTCAANGACCCCATGGACTGCAGCACGCCAGGCTTCCCTGTCCTTCACTATCTCCCAGAGTTGGCTCAAACTCATGTTCATTGAGTCAGTGATGCCATCCAACATCTCATCCTCTGTCATCCCCTTCTCCTGCCTTCAGTCTTGCCCAGCATCAGGGTCTTTTCAAATGAGTCAACTCTTGGCATCAGGTGGCCAAAGTATTGGAGCTTCAGCTTCAGCATCACTCCTTCCAATAAACATTCAGGACTGATCTCCTTTAGGATGGAATGGTTGGATCTCCTTGCAGTCCAAGGGACACTCCAGAGTCTCTTCCAGCACCACAGTTTGAAAGCATCAATTCTTTGGTGCTCAACCTTCTTTATGATCCAACTTTCACATCCTCACATGACTACTGGAACAACCATAGTTTGACTATACAGACCTTTGTTGGCAGAGTGATATCTCTGCTTTTTAATATGCTGTCTGGGTTTGTCATAGCTTTGTCAACACTGTGTATTTTCTCTTTTAAAAAATGTGTCAGAAAAGCATAACTAAACACAGATTCAGGCAGGAAGAGTCAACGCCCCTTTTCTGGTGCACTTCCATTGTTCCGCTTGGAGTGTGGTTGACCTTTGCAGTCATCTCATTATCTCCTTGAAGGATGACAGCCTGCAAGGTTTAGCACCATTTATCTGCTGAACCGTGGAGGATACTGAGGACTCTACAGGCGGTTTATGTTTTGACTGTGTTCCAAGTTATGCAAGTCATCCCCTCTGGTGGATAACGGCAGGTCCCTGAATCCTTTGTCCCCAGTCCCTTCTGCCTCCCTGCTGCCCTCTCCTGTTCCCAGGGAGACCCTACCTGGAATGTCCTTTTTCCCCAGTGGCCACTGGAAGTTCCCATGTGGATTTCAGCCCCTGCTCTCTTCTCAATGCCCTCTGCTTTGGGGACAGTTAGCCTGGACAGTGGAGAAGAGCCTTCCCACCCAGAGTCTGACAGTTTGGGTTTGACGCTGGCAGAGCCTCCAAAGAACCTCTAAGGGGCAGGTTGGAGGGCAACCTCTAACCCCGGTCTCCCGTCTCGTTGCTGTTCCACGGGGTACCAGTACCTACCAGCCACCTGGTTGTTGGGGCGGAAGAGAGGTCCCGTGCTCTTTGGTTCTTTCCCTATGAAGCTTGCAAACGGTGCCTGTCATGTGGAAAACTCCCAAGGGGAATCGTCTTTGTCCGGATGCCTTTGGGACTCTCCTGCAGATTCTTCTTGGTGGAGCCCAGACACGGATCGAATCACTCCTGTTCAGACTGGAGAATCATGACCTTGGGGGTCTCCTGAGCGCAGGAGAAACACAGACGGTTCTGGACTGACGGCGTGGCTGCACTTCTCTGTGTGGGTGCCTCTCTTTCTGGATTTCCCTCCCTTTGCTGAATGGACACACGGGGGTTTGGGCTTTGTAGTCAGTTCCCAGAGGCGGCTGGAACAAATCATCATGGATGGGGTGATTAAAACAGACCCGTGTTTTAAAATTTTTTTCCACATTGCACAGCATGCAGGATCTTAGTCCCCTAATCAAGGACTGAACCTGTGTCCCTGCCGTGGAAGTGCAGGGTCTTAACGACTGGACCACCTGGGAAGTTCTGACAGGCCTGTACTACCTCGCTATTTTGGTGCCAGAAGTCCAACATCAGAGTCTTGACAATCCTGGGCGCCCTCTGGAGGCTCTGGGGGAGGAGGCTCCTTGTCTCTTCCAGCCTCTGGTAGCCCCCGGCATTCCTTGGCTTGTGGCAACATCCCTCCAACCTGTTTCTATCTTCCCTTGGCCTTGACCTCTGAGCCTGTCTGTTCCTCTTCATGGAAAGACACTAGCCATTGCCTTGAGGGCCTGCCCCGTGCTCTCGCTTTTTGAAATAAGGATATTCTGTCTGTTTAGCTGGGGCTGCACTGGGGCTCCATTGCTTCGTGAGGGCTCTCTCTGCCTGCTGTGTGTGGGCTTCTCTTTGCGGAGAAGAGCGTGGCTCCAGACTGCAGGCTCAGCAGCTGTCGCTCGTGGGCTGAGCACAGGCTCAATAGTTGTGGAGCACAGATTCAGTTGTTCCCCGGACCAGGGACTGAACTGCTGTCCTCTGCACTGGCAGGCAGATTCTTAACCACTGGGCCACCAGGAAGTCCTCTATAATCTCATCTTGCATGCACGCTAAGTCGCTCCAGTCGTGTCCGACTCTGCAACCCTATGGACTGTAGCTCTCCAGGCTCCTCTGTCCCTAGGGATCCTCCAGGCAAGAATACTGGAATGGGTAGTCATTTCCTTCTCCAGGAGATCTTCCTGACCCAGGGATTGAACCCATATCTCTTATGTCCCCTGCAGTGGCAGGCAGATTTTTTTTTTTTTTTTNCTGGGCCACCAGGAAGTCCTCTATAATCTCATCTTGCATGCACGCTAAGTCGCTCCAGTCGTGTCCGACTCTGCAACCCTATGGACTGTAGCTCTCCAGGCTCCTCTGTCCCTAGGGATCCTCCAGGCAAGAATACTGGAATGGGTAGTCATTTCCTTCTCCAGGAGATCTTCCTGACCCAGGGATTGAACCCATATCTCTTATGTCCCCTGCAGCGGCAGGCAGATTTTTTTTTTTTTTCTTTACCACTGATGCCACCTGGTAAGAGTGATCTTTAACTAATTATGTCTGCAAAGACTCTATTTCCAAACAAGGTCACATTCTGAGTTTCCAGGGGGACATGACTTTCTGGGAAGCTCGATCCAATCTACTACAGGTGTTAACTTCAGGGTCAGCAAGGGATGAGCACACACTCGTGCCCGGGTGGCCTGGAAGCTCTTTCACCCAGGCCCCCAGACAGACTGACTAGACTGGAGAATTTTCCTCTGACTTCCCTGCTGGCTCAGATGGTAAAGTGTCTGTCTACAATGCAGGAGACCTGGGTTCGAGCCCTGGGTTGGGAAGATCCCCTGGAGAAGGAAATGGCAATCCATTCCAGTAGTATTGCCTGGAAAATCCCATGGACAGAGGAGCCTTGTAGGCTACAGTCTATGGGGCCGCAAAGAGTTGGACACGACTGCGCGACTTCACTTTATTCCCCCAGGGTTCACGGCAGCTCAGAAATTCCCTGCCCTCCGCTGGCATTTCCCTGGCTTCTTGCAGGCTCCTCTTTCCACGTCTTCCTCCTGCTGCCTCCTCCGCCCCCCCACCGTCATCCCAAGCGTGCTAAGTAGGCTACAGTCTATGGGGCCGCAAAGAGTTGGACACGACTGCGCGACTTCACTTTATTCCCCCAGGGTTCACGGCAGCTCAGAAATTCCCTGCCCTCCGCTGGCATTTCCCTGGCTTCTTGCAGGCTCCTCTTTCCACGTCTTCCTCCTGCTGCCTCCTCCGCCCCCCCACCGTCATCCCAAGCGTGCTACGATGAAACCAAAGCCGCTATGATGAAACCAAAGCCACGTCTGAGTGCTGTAGCTCCTGAGAGGGTAAATAATTTTTTTTTTTAATGCTAGAATGTTTAAAAGCAAAACATTTTGAATTTGAAAACAGCATAGAAATAACCGCAACCTATAAATCAAGGAATTGGTGGGGCTCCAAAAATGCTCAAGCCAAAGTCTTTCTGTTCTGCCCCCTTTCAGCTCTGTTGTCTGTTTGCATGCCCTCTTGGGCTTTGTGGGGGGATTTCATTCTGCTGGTTTTGTGCACACAGAACAGACCTCCAGGTCTTGGCAGCCCTTAGAGAGCAGGACCTGGAAAGCAATTATGGCCAAGAATCCCTTCCTTTCGGGAACTCGTGATGTTTTGCTCATATGCCTTAGGGGTTTATGCAGCATGGCAGCGCTTGAAGGCTCATCTCTCTGTGCACAGAGATGGGAGCTGCAGGTGAGTGAGTGTCCCATTTGGCTCAGAGTGGGTGACGGCACAGCCCAAGGCTGGTTCTCCTCCGGCTGCTGGCGGCACTGTTGTGGGGCAGAGAAGGGCTCGTGGTCCCCACTAACTTGCGTCTCTTGCGTCTTTGGTGCCGGTGGTCTGCCTCTGGCGTTTTCAGGAGTGGACAAGACCCCCCAGACTATGTTTGGGATCCTGTGTGACATCAGTTACTTGGTCAAGCTATGTCCTAGGGCCAGCTAGGCAGCTGTCTGACTGGATTTCTCATCTTGGGCTTCTCCCATCTAGGGCTTGTTAGGGCCCGTTACGCATCTCACAGAAGTAAAGCTCTTTCTTTGTGTGTGTGATTCAGCTTAACTTATTATTTAAGAAATTGTTAACTGAAGTATGTGCTCTGTGAGCTAAGTCGCTCAGTCCTGTCTGACTCTCTGTGACCCCGTGGACCGTAGCCCGCCAGGCTCCTCTGTCCATGGGAGTCTCCAGGCAAGAGTACTGGAGTGGGCTGCCATGCCCTCCTCCAGGGGATCTTCCCGACCCAGGGACCAGACCTGCGTCTCTTGTCTCCTGCCATGGCAGCCAGGTTTTTTACCACTAGTGCCACCTGGGAAGCTGATCATTGAAATATAATAGGTGTACAATATAGTACAATATAAGTTACAGGTGTACAACAGAGTGATTTACAACTTTAAAGGTTGTATTTTATAGTTATTATAAATATTGCCTATAATCCCCATGTTGTACAATATACTCTTGTAGCTTAAAAAAAAAAAAATTATTTATTTGGCTGCTCCAGGTCTCAGTTTTGGCATGCAGGATCTAGTCCTCTGACCAGGGACGGAACCCAGGCCGCTGGAGTCTTATCCAGGGGACCATCAGGGAAGTCCCATCGTAGCTTATCTTATACAGAACAGTTTGTACCTCCTAATGCCCTTTGCCTACCCTGCCCCTCACCTCCTTCCCTCTACCCAACTCTCGCCACCGGTCTGTTCTCTGTGTCTGTGCGTCGGCTTCTTTTTCATTACAAAGATCATTTTATAAGGCCTCTCTTCGTGATTTCAGCCCAGGTGAAAAGCTCAGGAATGAACAGAGGTCAGACCTGAGCTCAGGCCTGAACAGAGATCTTGCCTGTTGCATTGTCATGAGGGAGACACTCTAAATGCTCTCACTGGAATGTTATTAATATGATGAGGTTCTATTTTTCTCATTGCTTTTTTTTTGGTGAGAGAAGGAATGTGTGAATGTGGAGAAAGTTAAGCAGGGGCCTCAGTGCATATTGCTGGAACTTAGAAGGGGCGGTGGCATCATGTAACGTGGGCTGAAGGGTTAAACCTTTCACGGGGTCCTTCCAGATGGAGCTTCAGGTGGATTGGAAGGAAGCCGCAGTGCGCTGCAGTGCAGGCAGGTAGGGTTTTTCTAATTGGGTGGCGGTGGGTAGTGAACCTGCCCACCCCCCGCCCCTGCCCCACCAGGGCAGAGTCTCTGGCTCCTCCGCTCTGGGGTTGGGGTGGGCACTGTGACTGTTTGGGCCAACAGGATGTGGTGACAAGTGGTTCAGCTCCTGGTGAGACAGGCTGGCACCCGGGGTCTTTACTGGAGTGCTTGCACCTGAACAAAGGTCTTCTCCAGGAACAGATGCAATAAACTATAATGGATTAAAGAGAACTGCACGCAGGCATAGTTGGGGCCAATTTGAACAATAAGATACAAGGAAGGCCACGGATCAGTTGCCATTTCTGCGGTGCTGGGAGAAAAGCAGGGTACTGCGCTGTGACTCCTGCACACAGCACCAGCCAGGGGGTGGGCAGGCCCCTCAGCCACCCCTCTGGCTCCTCCCCCCGCCCCCTTTAAGGAGCCAGCTCACCTCCCTTGGGAGTGAGCAAGGGCACCTGCTGCTTGTTCTCGTCCCTCTTGCTGCAGCACGTGTCCCAGTTCAGTTCAGTTCAGTCGCTCAGTCGTGTCCAACTCTCTGCGACCCCCTGGACTGCAGCACGCCAGGCCTTCCTGTCCATCACCAACTCCTGGAGCTCACTCAAACTCATGCCCAAGGAGTCGGTGATGCCATCCAACCATCTCGTCCTCTGTCGCCTCCTCTCCTCCCGCCTTCAACCTTTCCCAGCATCAGGGTCATTTCAAATGTCCCGGTAAAGCCTTATCCAAATTCCCAGTCTGATCTGTTGTGCTTGTGCTCAGCCCAGTTGCTTTTCCACTTCTGTAGACTCAGAGCAAACAGCTGATTTCCTCTCTTTTAGGACTCTGATTATATGATGGCACAGTCACAGCAGAAACCGTCCCTCTGTAGCACATTTACACACAGGTGCAAGGAATTCCGTATCTGTTATCTCACTTAATCCTTGCCCAGTCACCCAGTTGTGTCCGACTCTTCACAATCCCATGGACTATAGCCCACCAGGCTTCTCCGTCCATGGGATTTCCCTGGGCAAGAATACTGGAGTGGGTTGCCATTTCCTCCTCCAGCGGATCTTCCGGACCCAGGGCCTCTTAAGAATTTCTACTGAGTCAAGAATCCAAGAACCCTGCTGGCTAACATAGGTGCTGCCCTCCACTGAACGGTGGGGGCTTCCTGCCTCTTGGATGCACCTGTCTTGTAAGGAGTGGGATACTTGGACATGCCCATGGGAGTGGGCAAAGCCTATGTCCAGTGACCGGGAACGTCCTTGGGCATTCAGCAGACAGCTCACCGGAGCTGAGATACACCATCTCTGCTCGCCCTCCCTGACTCCTGACCCACAACGTCCTGAGCCAAACCAACAGCTGCGTGAAGGCTTTAAGTCTGGGGTGGCTTCACATGGAGCGGTGCTTACCTGGGGCATTTTTGTCAAGATAAGACTGGTCACCTGGCTGGGCTGGGGAGGAGACTGGCTGAAAATTGGCTCCAGTAAGAAAGTGAAAGTGAAAGTCGCTCAGCTGTGTCCAACTCTTTGCGATCCCATAGACATACAGTCCATGGAGTTCTCCAGGCCAGAATACTGGAGTGGGTAGCCTTTCCCTTCTCCAACAGATCTTCCCAACCCAGGAATCGAACCAAGGTCTGCAGCACTGCAGGCTGATTCTTTACCAACTGAGCTATCAGGGAAGGAAGCGGTGGATAAAGACTCCAGCTGCTCTCCCAGGTGAAAGTGAAGAGGGGCGTCTGGTGGGGACCAGCGCAGGTACAGATGCCTGAAGGAGGCCCCATCTCCCTGCCTCTGGGTGGGGGCAGGGGAGCTGGAACAGTAAACACAGGGGATTCCCAAGTTCCATCACTTATCAGATGCCAACTGAGCTCACGTGTGCTCAGCACGTGAGATAGGCGTGTGACAGACACCACCCTGGTCCCAAGAAATCCCTGCCTATCCCTGGGGAGAAAGAAGACCCACGGGATGGAGATGAGGCCAGAGGCGGGGTCGCAGTGGACGGGGAGTGGGCTCCTATGGGGTTTGGGCCCCTTGATTAAGCAGCTGACCAGTGTCCCCGGGCCAGTCAGGTCCTGGCCAGCCTGCCCCGTCTGTCTGCCACTGGGCTGCCAGATGCCCTGCTTGATGGCCAGTCTGGGGAGAGACTCAGCCAGACTGGAGTTAGTGGCGGGACTGCTGACCCACGTCAGCTGGTTTCCTTCATCGTCGCCGCTGTTGAGCCCCTGCTCGTCTCAGCTCCTTGGCTAAGCTTCTGCTGCCCCCTCCCGGCTGCAGCCTAGTGACCTCGTCACCGCATGGGTAGTGATGGTTGGTTCTGGTTTCCATTTCTGCTTCTCAACATGAATTTGCTGGATCGTCTCCCAGAGTTTACCATGTAACTGACAGTATAGCTTTCAGTTCAATATTATCATTGTATTACTAGCTTGCCATATCATTTAGGACTAAGTGTTATAATCTTTGAGCCTCTGTTTTCTCAGCTAGAAAATCAGACTAATACTACTGATTTCTCAGGGCTATAAGGATTAAGTGGGCTTCCCAGGTGGCACAGCGGTAAAGAATCCTCTTGCCAATGCATAAGATGAGGGCTCAATCCCTGGGTTGGGATCCCTGGAGAAGGAACTGGCAACCCACTCCAGCATTCTTGCCTGGAGCATCCCATGGACAGAGGAGCCTGGCAGGCTACAGTCCGTGGGGTTGCAAAGAGTTGAACACAACTGGGCAACTGAGCAAGGTTAAGTGAGATAACAGATGTGGGATTCCTTGCACCTGTATGTAAATGTACTACCGAGTGATCGTTTTGTTGTTGCGGTTGTGCCATCATGTAATCGGAGTCCAAAAAGAGAGGGGATCAACTGTTCACTCTGAGTCTACAGAAGTGGAAAAACAAGTTTTTGGAGAAACAAGTTTTGGCCTGTGGGGAAGAAGCTGGAATGGAGACCTAAAATGTACTGACGGTGGCCCTGTCACTCGTTTACCCAGCTCTGGGAGGGACAGTGTGGTTTGAGGACCTTACGTTCTTATTTTCTTGGGATTCCTTGATGCTGGAGTGCAGGGAAGCAGAGTCTGATCTGCTCAAAGCAACTTTAATGGATGAGATTTAGCTTTCAAGTCTTCCTTCTAGAGATGACTTCAGGACTTTGAGGGGAAAAAAAAACAAACATGAAGTTGTGATTTAGGAAGATTGTAACTCAAGCATTTGTTGAGAAGACACCAAATACTTTATTTCCTCGTAAGAGAAGAAAGATCATATTTTATGATCAAAACGTGTGAAAGGAGGTGTGCATCGTGTTGTCTAAAGAAAGCCTAGGGAGACCTTTGGGGCTCCCCGGTGGCTCAGTGGTAAAGAACCCGCCTGCCATTGCAGGAAACACAGGTGTGATTCCTGGGTCAGGAAGAGCCCCTGGAGGAGGAATTGGCAACCCACGCCAGTATTCTTGCCTGGGAGGTCTCATGGACAGAGGAGTCTGGTGGGCTACAGTCCATGGGGCTGCAAAAGAGTCAGACACGACTTAATGACTAAACGACAATGAAAGCAAAAGTGACCTTCAGGAAAGCATCAGCAGTGGGAGATGACGGCTGCCCTGAGTCCCACTGGATCCAGCGTTCATTTCTCTCGGTGGTCTGCCACGTGATGAATGGGAAAGCACGTGCCTTTCTGTAGGCTATCTACTGACCTTAGATGACTGCATTCTAGCCTACTGGTTGGAAACCTTCAGGTCACAATGATGAACAATGATTAGACAAGTGGACCTCTTTTAAAAATGCAAACATACATTTCACAAAAATCACTCATTAGGGTGTGCTGGGATGTGAGCAGTGCAGTATGTTTTGTCAAAATGCTGAATGAGGTAATTTGGTAGAATGAACCATTCTACCATAGATGGAGGCACCAGATCGTTCTCAGTTGGCCAAGAGAGAGAGATTTTCAAAATATAACTTAGCTGTGAAAACAGTAATAGGGGCGTCTATGGCTGCTATCGTCACCTGAATGGCACATCATGAGTGTTACTACTCTTTCCCCCCATCCAACCACCCATTCCCCAGCCCACCCTATTCATCCATCCATCCACTCATCTATCCATCCACTCCTCCACCCATCCATCCACTCATCCATCCATCCAAAAATCCATCCGCCCATCCAAACATCCATCCACTCACTCACCCATCCATTCATCCACCCACCCATCCTTTCATCTATCCATCCAAACATCTGTCCACCCACTCATCCCTTCATCCACCTATCCATCCACTTGTCCATCCATCCAAACGTCCATCAATCCATCCACCCATCCATCCACCCATTCATCCATCCACTCATCCATCCACCCAACCATCCATCCACCCATCCATGCACCCACTCATCCACCCATCCATCCATCCATCCATGCATCCATTCATCCATCCATCCAAACCCCATCCACCCACTCATCCATCAATCCATGCATTCATCCATCCATCCAACCATCCATCCACCCACTCATCCATCCATCCGTCCATGCATCCATTCATCCATCCATCCAAACATCCGTCTACCTACTCATCCATCAATCCATCCATTCATCCATCCAACCATCCATCCACTCACTCATCCATCCATCCATCCATCAATCCATCCAACCATCCATCCACTCACTCATCCACCCATCCATCCATTCATTCATTCATCCATCCATCCAACTATCTATCCACCCATTCATCCATCCATCCATCCAAACATCCATCCACTCACTCATCCATCCATCTACTCCCTCATCCATCCATTCATCCACCCACCCATCCATTCACCCATCCATACAAACATCTGTCCACCCACTCATCCATCTATCCATTCATCTACCCACCCATCCATTCATCCATTCATCTATTCATCCATCCAACAAAAAAGCATTGAGCACCAACTAAGTGTCAAGTATTATGGAAGGTGCTGGGGACAGATAGGTGAGACAATCCTTGGCTGTAAGGAGTTTGTTGTCTGCTGGGGACAACAGACAAGAAGGGTTAATGTGCAGTGCAGTGCTAGTTTATGAGCTCTCAGGATAGAGATTTGGAAGCTTGCTAGGGTCAGGGGAGTCAGGGAAAGATGTCTGAGCTTCCTGGATGGTTTCAGATTCACATACCAGGGGGAAAAAGCAATGTTTTCAAAGTCTAGGTGGCCTGGGAGGGTGTGCCCGGGTGGTGAATGTAGATAATTGATAAAGGGGGCTTGTGGTGTGGCATACTGGCCCATCCTTATGCACCCAGCAAGGAGTTTGCATGTGATGCTGCACAGCAGTGATTACTGACCTGGGCCCCAAGGACAGGGGCCCAGGGCAGTTGGGGGTGAGGGACAGGGCTCTTAACTGCCCCTCCTGCTACAACCAGGCAACTCCACTTCTGTCTGATTTAAATAGCGAGCTCCTGCTTGAGAGTTCCATCAAAAAAAAAGTTTCTGCAGTTTAGTTTGGAAACCACCAGAGTAGATGAGGACGCTCCAGCTATGGGTTTGGCTGGGGAATTGTTCTAGACGATCCCTCTGGGATAATGTGGAGGGTGGTTCCAGGGGAGTCAGCAGGGACAGGGGCTCTTCTCTTGGGCAGCTGAAGGGGTAGGAGATCCCCGTAGGTTTCTTTGGGCCTGGGGAGCACTAAGTGGGACCGATGGGCAAGGGGCTGGGGGATGCAGATGACACGTCAGTAACACTGCCAGGCACAGCAGCAAGACTGAGTGGGGGTCAGACTAGGAAAGGTGAGATGAGATAGCATTGGTGTCCTAAGAGCTTTATCTTACGTCCCACAGCCTCTGGGAAAAGACCCAGATGTGTGTGTGTGTGTCTATATATATGTATATAGGGCTTCCACAGTGGCTCAGTGGTAAAGAATTCACCTGCAGCGCAGGAGATGCAAGAAATGGGGGTTCGATCCCTGGGTCAGGAAGATCCCCTGGAGGAGGGCATGGCAATGCACTCCAGTATTCTTGCCTGGAGAATGCCATGGACAGAGGAGCTTTGTAGGCTACAGTCCGTAGGGTTGCAAAGAGTCAGACACGACTGAAGTGGCTGAACACACACACACACACACATATTTACCAATTGCCCAAGACATTTGTTAAAAATGTCATGAACATATTTGTAGAGTAAAACTGTTTTAAAAAACAAAGAGGGAGAGGGAGGGAGGGTATGAGAGAGAATGAGAGAAGCCAGCACTTTGATATCACACCCAGAAACACAGAAAGACACTATCTTATAAATGAGCCATATTAACTCCATTCCTAAAATAGTTTTAGCACACTGCAGTTTTAGAAAAAGGGAAATACCCCAGGCCCAATGGAAAGGCTTCTGTAACACCATCAGCAGTTCATGGGGCTGTCCCCATGTGACCACCCATCTGTGACCCTGAGTTGAGAACATCGAGGCCCCTGAGCTGTGGGTGGCGGCTGCCCATCTGCCATCACTGGTGAGCTGGCCCAGGTGTGTTTTACACGGCGTCTCCCATGCATGCTGTGGTGTGAGGCGCCTGGACTGGACTCACGGGTTTGGTTTGTGCCTCCCTGGAAAGGGTGGGCGGCCAAGCCCTCTGGAGTCAGAGGTGAGGTGCCGGATTTGGCCAGAGCCAACCCCTTGCAAAGTGGAAAACTGAGACCATGGAAAACCCTCTCTTAAGAATGATTCTTGAGTTCAGCACTGGACCTTGTCAGATATTGTTGAAGTCTTCTAGTGAAGATACTTAAGGGAATTCCCTGGTGGTCCAGTGGGTAGGACTCTGTGCTTCCACTGGGGGGAGTGGAGGGGTCATCCCTGGTCTGGGAGCTAAGATCTTGCACGCTACAGGCCACCCCCCCACCAAAAAAAAAAAAAAATCAAAAAAGACAGAGCTGCGGCAAGCAGTTGTGAACTGCTGGGAGTCCTGAGGTCCTTTCCATCTTTTTGCTGCTGTTGTTACATTAAAAAAAAAAAGTTCCATGGGAGGATAATTACCTAACAGTATTGTGATGGTTTTTGTCATACATCAACATGAATTGGCCATAGGCATACATGTCTCCCCTCCCTTCCGGACCAAGCCCTCCTCCATTTCTCCAGGTCATCACAGAACCTGGGCTTTGGGTGCCCTGCGTCATACATCGAACTCCCACTGATGATCTGTTTTACATAAGGTAATGTTTCATGGACCCCAAAATCACTTCAGATGGTGACTGCAGCCATGAAATAAGAAGACGCTTACTTCTTGGAAGAAAAGTTATGAGCAACCTAGACAGCATATTAAAAAGCAGGGACATTACTTTGCCAACAAAGATCCATCTAGTCAAAGCTATGGTTTTTCCAGTAGTCATGTATGGATGTGAGAACTGAATTATAAAGAAAGCTGAGCACTGAAGAATTGATACTTTTGAACTGTGGTGTTGGAGAAGACTCTGGAGAGTCCCTTGAACTGCAAGGAGATCCAACCAGTCCATCCTAAAAGAAATCAGTCCTGAATGTTCATTGGAAGGACTGACGTTGAAGCTGAAACTCCAATACTTTGGCCACCTGATATGAAGAGCTGACTCACTGGAAAAGACCCTGATGCTGGGAAAGATTGAGAGCAGGAGGAGAAGGGGATGACAGTGGATGAGATGGTTGGATGGCATCACTGACTCAGTGCACATGAGTCTGAGTAAACTTTGGGAGTTGGTGATGAACCGGGAGGCCTGGCATGCTGCAGTCCATGGGGTCGCAAAGAGCGACTGAACTGAACTGAACCGAATATTTCATGAGGTGCAGACATCTAGCGGGTATTGGATGGGTCCTACCTGGTTGGAGACAGAGGGAGAGATACACAAAGAAAGAGAAAAAGAGAGGCTGAGTTATTTTGAAGCCACGATACAGTTCTTGATTTATATGGGCAGGAGGTCTGACTTCCTGGGTGATCCTGTGACAGGTTATGGAGCTTCAAAAATGATTCATGTTCCCACCTGTAGAAAAGGCTGACTTTTTGGGACACGTGCGTGTGTGCACGCACACACACACACACACACACACAAAGAAGAAACCAAGACCATATCAAATTTTGTTTTTATTGTTCCAGTCAAAAAAAAGGAGGAACACCTCAATATGTAAACAGTTACCCTAACACAGCGAGTTCTTAAAGATATATATATTTTTTATTCTAAAAAAATTTGGCATTGTAGTGATGCACATGAGTCTGAGTAAACTTTGGGAGTTGGTGATGAACCGGGAGGCCTGGCATGCTGCAGTCCATGGGGTCGCAAAGAGCGACTGAACTGAACTGAACCGAATATTTCATGGGGTGCAGACATCTAGCGGGTATTGGATGGGTCCTACCTGGTTGGAGACAGAGGGAGAGATACACAAAGAAAGAGAAAAAGAGAGGCTGAGTTATTTTGAAGCCACGATACAGTTCTTGATTTATATGGGCAGGAGGTCTGACTTCCTGGGTGATCCTGTGACAGGTTATGGAGCTTCAAAAATGATTCATGTTCCCACCTGTAGAAAAGGCTGACTTTTTGGGACACGTGCGTGTGTGCACGCACACACACACACACACACACACAAAGAAGAAACCAAGACCATATCAAATTTTGTTTTTATTGTTCCAGTCAAAAAAAAGGAGGAACACCTCAATATGTAAACAGTTACCCTAACACAGCGAGTTCTTAAAGATATATATATTTTTTATTCTAAAAAAATTTGGCATTGTAGTGATTTCTTAATACATAACTTGTGCTTTTGCGCGCCGCATGCTTTCGCCTTGGTGTCCTGCACAGACGTACTTGGAGTTGAGTTACAAAAGGACTGAAAAGTGGTCAGGAGCCAAACCAGCGCTTGCGCCCTACCTGGCTTTCCTTTGCAAAAACTGTGGCGGAAAGGTTGGCGATATTGACTTCAGAAGCCAATCTAGTTACTTATCGGGAGCAAAAGTCAGAAGACTTGTAGAATTTTGGAAAAACGCATTTTCTTTCTTTCTTTCTTTTTTTTCCCCCAGTTCATCACTAAAGGACCATTGGTTTTGCTCAAGGAAAACTTCATTTTTTGCATTGTATTTTTAGTATCTATAAATCTCTCTTGTAATTACCCCTGTTTCATGATTTTGCTGGACATGTAGATTACTTCTAAATGCTATTGAAATTCTACCAACGATTTATTGTTTTCCACAGATTCACTGAATCATTTCAACTTGCTTGACAGTGTGGTCAAGGACATTTTGCGCTTTTTTTCCCCCAGTAAAATTCATTCTTTAAAAACAAAACTCAACCCTAAAGCCTTGAAAGCCTTTATGCACAATGGTGGGTTTCCTAATAAACGCTACTGTGCTATTCTTTCTGTGGTCCATGTTCCTTAACCTGGAATCCTAAGTCTTCTACAATTTAGCACCAGTTTTCAAAATGCATATTTTCTCAAATCTTACAATAAGTTATCTCTCCGCATCTAGGCTGACCTGGCTACCATCTCCCAGTCTTGCTTTGTGTTTGCCTAGCTTTGGACCATTGGAGAAGGAAATGGCAACCCACTCCAGTGTTCTTGCCTGGAGAATCCCAGGGATGGCGGAGCCCAGTGGGCTGCCATCTGTGGGGTTGCACAGAGTCGGACACGACTGAAGTGACTTAGCAGCAGCAGCAGCTTTGGACCCTCTCTCATGCTGACTCCTCAAACTGCAAGGAAAGCCCTCCCTCTTGAATTTCTATATTCCAACTCCCATTTAGTCTCGAGGAATGNGGGGGAGCCTGGTGGGCTGCCGTCTATGGGGTCGCACAGAGTCGGACACGACTGAAGCGAATTAGCAGCAGTAACAGCAGCAGTGTCCTAGTGAAGAATATGAAGATTGTCTTTCATCATGGTCATCTTTATTTCAACAAGCTTGCAGTGCTTCTTGGATGACACCTTGTAAGAATTTCCCAGTTCTGGAAGCTAGATTAGATGTAGCCTCGCCCATGGTGTGATGCTTAGCTCTGGATAGTGGGGGTGATGATGAAGGATGGTATCCCCAGAAAATGCCCAAGAGGCAGGAATCATCTTCTGAATTACAGAGGAAACCGTCCAGCAATGTTTAGGGCTCAAGAATAGATGATCATCAGTAAGTCCATATCTAATTCTGCTCGTGTGATCTAGCCACAAACACTCTGAAACGAAAGGGATTTTCTCTAGGGTGTCTGCTGTGAGTACCTGTGTCACGTTGATAACAAAACTCAGCCATCTCTCCTGAGAAACCCAAGTCAGACTTCAAAACAAACAAACAAAAACAGAAACTGAAGGGAAAAAAAAAACAAAAACATAAAAGCTTAATCTCCTCCAGAAACCTAGGGAGAGGGTGGAGGTGCATACCAATACTTGTGACCACAGGGAGAGAAGACTTAAATGGCCTGAGAAAAAAAATGTGCCATTCTAAGTGGAGAAGAAAACAGCTATTGTCTAACACTTAAATAAAAAATACTGTGTAAACAGCTAACAGCTGTTTTTCAGCCTTTGCTTTTTAGAACAAAAGCCAATAAAAGAAAAGACACACTCTTTTAAATGTGGATTTTGTTCGGAGCCCAGATTTTCTTCAACTAATTCCCAACCCAGAAGCAAGCCTTGTTTCAGATCTTTCTGCTTGGAAGACTAGCTGCTACTGCTGCTGCTGCTGCTAAGCCGCTTCAGTCGTGTCCGACTCTGTGCGACCCTATGGGTGGCAGCCCACCAGGCTCCCCGGTGCCTGGGATTCTCCAGGCAAGAACACTGGAGTGGGTTGCCATTTCCTTCTCCAGTGGGAGACGAGAGAAGACTACAAAGTCCAGTAAACAGCTGCAGAACTGGGCAGAGGCAGAGCCAGGCAGACTTATCAGAGGGATTTTAATTAATTTTTTTTTATTTTGCCCTGGAGTATGGCTGATGAACAATGCTGTGATAGTCTCCAGTGGACAGCAAAGGAATTCAGCCATACATACACAAGTATCCATTTGCCCCCAGAGGAGACTTTAGTGATGAAAGCAAAAACCAGTCCTCTCAAAACCTTCTGAGAAAGTGCCTATTGAAAGGGAAAAACATTAATTTTGCAGAAGTAGGAAGCAAGGTGCATCTCTTTAAGCTGTTGTTTGAGTTCAGCATCCTTCACTACAAGATCATCGAGCAGAGGAAATGACACGGTCCATCTATTTGTTGTCTGTGGATAAAAGTCACCCAATAGAGCCAGGAGGGCTCTAATGAGCACCCATCCTGTAAATAAGGAAATTATAGGGAACTTTCAAAAGGGATATTCGTATGAAAATTACTAGCTAAGTCTTATAATTATGAAGCCAAAGGGATAAAATACCAGTAGGGCAAGATCTGGTTTATAAATAGAGACTCAAAGATAAGGTCTTACTGATTCCCTCTTGGAGCCCCTATTTACCCCACTCTGAATACCAATTTCAGCTCCGTAAGGAAGTCAAATACTTCAGGTATCAGCTCACCAGTCTCTTTTTTATTATATATACAAAAGTATATGTGTGCGTTATACATATATGCATGCATACATATATATATGAAGAGGCACAGAGAGCTTTGAGATTTTCTTTTATATCTTTTGTAGTATCTTAAGATTTTGAAGTGCAAACCAGATCTCCTTCAGCCTGTGCATATTGTGCTGCTGTGTCTGAATGCCCTGAATATCATGAATACACGCCACCCATTCCCAACATTACAGCTGAGCCAATTCTCTGAAGACCCTCCTGCCACAATACAGTTAGACCTTGAATACAGTGTGGTTTTAATGTGTGCTGCTGAGCTTGCAGATAACAAAGAAACCCTTCAGAGTCCAAAGAGGTGAGCCGTGAACTGCAGTCATGCCTAAGCAGGAGGTGGGAAGTACAGGACAAAGTAGAACACTAAGCCTAGACCCATCGCAAGGGTCAAAGGCCAAACTAAGGCTCCTGCTTTAAGCCCTGACCCTTGACGGGGGCTGCTTGGCCTTCTAGGTCTTGGAGGAAGCAAAGGGAGACCTCTGCTGAAGTCAGCTCCTCCAAGGGAGGCTCTTAGGAGGCCCACAGGTGGAGCAAAGTGAGTTTCAAATCAAAGACAGCCAAACCGCAAGGAAAAAAGCCACCACAGGAAAGACAAAGCAGAAGCAACAAGCAATGCATTTACACTCCTAGGATTTCGGTATCGGAATTACTAAATGCAACGTTTAAAATACTGCATATGATTTAAAGAAAACCAGGATGGAATCACTTAAGTGTGTGCAAGTACGGAGAGACTGTTGAACATGTCTTTCCAGAGCAGATTTGAAAAAGAGCCAAGTAAAACATTTATAGATGAGAAATATAATTGTAGAAATTAGGAAGTCAATGGCTAGATTAAACAGTAGGCAACCCACTCCAATAATCTTGCCTGGGAAATCCCTTGGACAGAGGAGCCTGGCAGGCTACAGTCCATGGGGCTCCAAAAGAGTCTAACTAAATAGCAACAAAGACACAGTTGAAAGGAGAATCAGTTAACTAGAGTGTCTGAAGAAATTGCTCAGAATATAGTACAGAGAGACAGGAAGATAGAAGATATGAAAGAGGGGTTAAGACTTGGAAGAGAGACTGAGGTTTAATATATTGATCATTAGAGTCCCGGAAAAGACTAGAGAGAATAGGTGGCAAGGCAATATCCAAAGGACCAGAAGCTCCTCTGGTGAGCAATGTCAATCCAGAGAGAGCATCGTGTATACCTTGCAGGATCAATTTTTAAAATCTATACCCAGTCACCTTGTCATAAAATTGCAGCATGCTAAGCTCAAAAAGATCTTAAAGGCAAGAAACAGGAAAAAAGAGGCAAATCATCTACAAAGAAATAATTCAGTTGTCAGCCAACACCTTTTTGTTGTACAGCAAGAAAACCCAAAAAACTAGAACAGTATCTTCAAAGTGACAAGAGAATATAACTGAGAAATGCATATACAGGAAAGTATTTTTAAAGAATGGATGTGAAATCTTCAGATAATCATTATGTATGAACCTCATATGGTGAACGCTTATGCCTAAGCTCCTTTTGGGGCACCCTTCCAGGAATGCTTTTTTGTGAGGAAAAAAAAGATTTAAGTATGAGGTTAACATTTACTTAGCTGTATGACAAAGAGGGTTTTTCGTGTTCCTTGACTCTCTGGGAATTCAGGAAACAATTGAGTTATTGGTGGTTTAAAATGTCAGAGAGCAGTAATCGCAATGTGCTTCCCACTCTCAATTACTTCAAGTATTGTCTGATTTTGAGGCTCTTCTTGAGAACTAAAATGTTTTTCTAGTATATATTGTGTAGTTTCCACGTGTTCAGTATGACTAATGCATTAGTCACGAGTTACAATATGAGAGACCCAAGAAAAAAGGCAGTCCTGGTCTCTGGAAGGACTTTCTTCTCAGTGTTTCCCACTCCAACCAGCTATTGCCGCTTGTCCCTGAGACCCAGGTCTCTTGCTGGCAGGAGCTGCACCCTGAGTAAGTCAAGCATCTGTCGCTTCCTGAAGCCTTTACTTCAGTAAAAGGTCTATCCTCCTTCATGAGCAGATATTCCCCCGTATATCTCTCCTCTGTTCCTGTAACGTGTTGTCTACCAGTGGGAAAATGTGTGAGCCCAGCTGTTAGAGAAAGAAGAAAGGGAGAGACAGGAGGAAAAATTACATAACATTGATGCAACTTGCACAAAGATATTTCTATACTTTTTGTAACATGGAAAAGCAAGAACCAACCCAAGTGTCCAATGATCAGGAACTAGCTGAACAAATTTTAGCGTATAAAAAGATGGAATATTATATTGCCATGACTGATGATAAACACAAGAGTATGTGGACAGTGGCTCCATAGGACTACACTGGTAAACACAGAACACAGACTCGGTTGTGTTCAAGGACTACAACTGTGTAAGAATCGTGCAGATAGACAACTAAGAGTTGAAAGAGGATACGGAGCTTTGTAACTTAGTAGTAAACATCTTACTTAAGCGTTAGTATTTACTGTGCAAGTGTTTTTGTTTCTTCCATGCTTCTTAAAAGAGGCTACATTTTTATTTTAAAGGGTGGACTAAAAAATACAGTGAATGTATTAGAGTCCAAACAGGAGACAGAAATCACACAGTAACTTCTACAAAGAAAGTTAACCATAAAGAATAACTGAAAGGGAGTTGGAGTAAACATGAGTTTGGCTCAGCATTGGAAGAGGTAAAGCTAACACTGAAGGAAAACAGGAATAGAAACACAGGGAGCAGCTGTCTACCCTAGGGCTGAGACAGAACATTCAGGAAGAGGCCGCCTCCTCTCAGGGTCGAGATCTATACGTCCTCGTTGGAGAGGGTATGCCCGTCCAGGTATGTTCCCTGGATGGTAGAAAAGTTCATCGGGGGCCATACTGGTGAAGCATTGCAGAACCCGTTCTCTGGAGTGCTGAGGAAGCCATCCGTAGAATGGGGGTACCGGGCCCCAGACTCACTGCAAAGCTACCCAGTGGGGCGCCCATTTGGGCATTCTATTATGAAGCTTCCTGTGGAGGTTCTGGCAGAAGTCATTCACAGGGAGGTGCCCACAGGAAGACACTACTGCTGTGGCCACCTGGCATTGCAGGCAGAGCCATGCCCGCTGCATGGTGCTAACGACCCAGTGAACTAGAACCTGGAAGAAGGGCCACTTCTCAGTGTCCCTCAAGACCCTTTGCCAACACCACACCACACCACATTAGCTGTCAAAGAGAACTGCTTTTCCATTATTGTCAAGTGAGTAATGAGTAAATAGGGAACCAAGAGGCAACAAAATGATACCAGTCGTAATGAACTAAGCTGATGGGTGGGAACTTGGACCGTGCCCGTGTTCACTCCCAGTCAGAAGCCCCAGATTTCCCTATCAGAGAGCCATGTCCATGCAAGAAGCTTGAGCTGCTGATCAGACAGCTGAGTGAGTGGTCTTCACCTCTTTGGGTGCAGTATCTCTCATGAAAGCTCACTGGCTTTCCATAAGAATCATTTCTTCTCTGCCCCGAGGCAGGCTGGGCCACATGGGTCTCCTGGGTCTTATGATTTAAAACGTGCATATAGCAATACAAAATACCTTTGAGTGTATTGAAGTAAGGAATGAATTACGAATGCTGCATATGTGCTTCGTAGCTAAATAAATACCAATGATGGTTTTTAAATTTCTGCAACTTCCTCTTTGGCAATGTAGTGATCAAGAGTCTGGGCTCTGAGCCATTTACTGTGTAACCTTGGGAAAACCATGTCACCTCTCTGCGACTTGATTTCCCCATCTGTAAAGTGCAGATAATGATAGTACTTCAGAGGTTTGTTGGGAGGATTGAGTGAGTTACTTTTTGCAAAGCTCTTAGGAGGGAGTGGCACATAGCAAGCACTCTATATATATTAATATTTGAGACCAGTAGCACTCAGACTCCTTTATGCTAGACCCCTGTAGGTCCCCTACAGTCTCCCCCACACTCCTTCCTTAGAATTTTGACCTTCCTCACAAGTGCTGCACCTGAGGGGCACGTGGGCATGGTGTAACCACTGGGTCCGGCTGGGTAGCCCGTCAGTTCTACTGATCAATAGATCACAGGCTTGCTCTTCTATCGTCAACACTGGACAGAAAGGCTGAAAGCCAAAACAAGTAAACTTGCCCCCACATAACTGATCCAAACAGCTTGGGGCCTGGCAGTACCAGCAAAAGAGCTTGAAAAGAAAAACAACCAAAAGCAACACACAGGCTTGTCTTTGTCATGGCTGACCCTGCTCGCAGCCAGGCACGGAAACAGAGCGGCTTTATGAGAAAATGCCTCTCTTTCCACGCGGTAATTGAATCCAGCTGTGGACTGAGGTTGTACATTAGTGGGGTTTAAGAAAGGTTTGCCTCTTAGATACATCTACTTCAGCTGAACGAATGTTTATTTCTGTTAAATTCTTGTTAAGCAGGGTAGCACCCACGGACAACATAACCCTCTGGAATCTGTCTCTCATACTCAACCTACAGATGTGCTGGAAATCTTTTAGGCTCTTCAAAAACTAAATCTCTTGGGTGGAATCCAAGACACCCTTTCTGGATACTGCATTCTGCTTTTAGAAAACAGTGCTAAGGGCAGTTTTAGGGCGACAGAATGTTTGGATCGCATTAGAATGCCTTCAGCGTAACTCTTCTTCGAGGGGGCTCTCCTGGTCTGATTCTCATCTTTCTCCTAGAGATCCTGTAAAGGGGAAAAGTTTGCCTGTGGCTAGAGCAGGATGGATCAGAGTCAGATTCAGTTGCATCTTTTACTGTGGCTGTTGCTGCCTGCGGACAGCATGCTTCACTCTGTTAATGAGACGAAACAGTCTCTATTCTAACAACTGCCACCCACGTCAGGAGAGTAATCTTACACCACCCTGCTGGAGTCCTGCCCTGGAGCCCTTCAAGGGCACAGATTGAAAGGTCTTAGCCAGAAGCTCTTCAGTAAAGCCTGCTTTTAAAAAAAAATTGTTAAATTACTTTGGTAGTTTTGTAATGATGAAATATTCCATGTAGGAAGTAGCGTGGAATATGGGTTTAGTTTAAAAGAGTGAAGTTCCTTGTATAGATGTTAAAACAAGACATTGCTGGGCATCTGTTGTGTGCATGGGACTCCAGTGTGCAAGGCTCACATGTGTGGCAGTGTCTCCTGGCCTCAGGCAACTTAGAAGCTTCTGTCTTCTAGTTTCTCCCTGGGAAAAGCTTTTCCACCATACCCATCAGCTTTTGCTGGGCTAGGAATAAGTGGCTCATTCAAACACCAAAGAGAGTTGACTAAAGGGACAGTCAGCTCTCTCTGGTTGTTAAGTGCCTCAATGAGGCCCTCTCTGTCACTGGAATTTGGAAGGATTGGGATAGTCTAAGTCGCCAGCTAATATACACAGCAGTTATGAGGGGAAGGCTAATCTCCAGGCCTCCCCAGAGCTCTCCCCTTCACCACCTGCTGCTCAGCTCGATCACAAACCCCCATGTCACTTGGTCTGTGCAAAGGAGCATGAGGTGTAAGCTCCCAGAAAAGGTTTCCTCTAGAAACCCACGGGGCCACGTTGGCTCCACTGTCACAGCTAAAAAGACGGAAGGTGCAAGAGAAAGACTTTAGTACTGTGAAATCTTTGTTGGTTTTTCCTAAGATTGAATGGGAAAGAGAGAAGAAAATGTGAAGACAAAGGAAAATCATTTCTGCGAATGAAATCCTGTGCTGTTCATATGAGCCCAGAGGTTCTTTGCTAATCACCGAGCATCTAGCTGTGCTGCCCCCAGGCTGGGCACGGAACACTGTAATACCTGAGACCCAGCCCCAGGTCTGCTTCAGGACCAGGCTGTGGCCAAAGGCCCTCCCCACCCCTATATTACTGTTCTAAGCCGTGTAACAAATAATCGCAAACATGATGGCTGAACACAATAGATATGTATTCTCTCATAGTTCCGGAGGGCAGAAGTCTGATACCAAGCTGTGGGCAGGGCCATGCTGCCTCCAGGAGTTTTAGGGGAGACTCCTTCCCTGCCTCTCTAGCTTCTGGTGACACCAGGCACTCCCTTGGCAGATGCTGCATCGCTGCCATCTCTGCCTTTGTCTTCACATGGCCTTCTCCTATTCTCTCTGTGTCTTGTCTTCTGTCTCTTGGATTAGGGTGCACTGGGATAATCCAGATTAAATTTAAGATCCTCTAATTACATCTGCAAAGGCCCTCTTTCCAAATAAGGTCACATTTATAGTTCCAAGAGTTGGGACGTAGACGTATCTTTTGGAGTTTCACCACTCAGCCCACTCCATGCCCACCCCCACCCCCATCTTCATTCTCTCCCTGCCTCTGGATCCCCGTACTAAATCTAGAAACATGTCCAAGTTGCCTCATCAAAAGAAAAACAAATTCTTTTTATCTCGTTATCCTTGTCAAGCTCTGTCATCCATCCTTTTTTCCTTCACTCGGCTCTCAAACTCCTCTAGAGAGTACTCTGTATTTGCTACGTCTATTTCTGACTTACCACTTAATTTTTTCTCCACTTACTTTTTAAAGCAATTTAGTATGATATATTTCAAGCATAGAAAAAGTATAGAGAATAATACAACTTTTGAAATGTTAAAATTTTTCTCCTGTTTTTTTTTGTGTGGTAAAATATGACATAAAATTTGCCATGTAAACCATATTTAAATGTACTGTTACATTTAAAATTTTAATTTCTGAGTGGTATAGGAAACACTTGGGCTTCTCAGATGGCCCAGTGGTGAAGGATCCGCCTGCCAATGCGGGAGATACAGGAGTCCCGGGTTCAATCCCTGGGTCGGGAAGATCCCCTGGAGAAGGAACTGGAATCCACTCCAGTGTTCTTGCCTGGAGAACCCCATGGACAGAAGAGCCTGGCGGGCTACAGTCCACAGGGTCACAAAGAGTCAGACACAACTTAGTGACTCTGCATGCACACACGCATAGTAAACACTTAGCAATTATTTATGTTATCAATTTAGCTAAATGTTACATTTCAATTACATTATACTACTACAGCTACATTAATTACACCCAATGTAATTTTCAGTGTATTTTCTTGTGCTTTGACCCACACTGCTGTTCTTTCTTTTTTTTTTTTTTAGAGCTTCCATTTTACTTTATTTTACTTTACAGTACTCTATTGGTTTTGGCATACATTGACATGAATCTGCCACGGGTGTACACGAACTCCCAAACATGAACCCCCTTCCCACCTCCCACCCCACATCATCCCTCCGGATCATCCCCGTACACCAGCCCCAAGCATCCTGCATCCTGCATTGAACATAGACTGGCGATTCGTTTCTTACATGATAGTATACATACTTCAATGCTAGTCTCCCAAATCATCCCACCCTCTCCCTCTCCCTCAGAGTCCAAAAGTCTGCTCTACACATCTGTGTCTCTTTTGCTGTCTTGCATACAGGGTCTTCATTACCGTCTTTCTAAATTCCATATATATGTGTTAGTATGGGGCTTCCCTGGTGGCTCAGCGGTTAAAGCATCTGCCTCCAATGTGGGAGACTCGGGTTCGATCCCTGGGTTGGGAAGATCCCCTGGAGAAAGAAATGGCAATCCACTCCAGTATTCTTGCCTGGAGAACCCCATGGACGGAGAAGCCTAGTAGGTTACAGTCCACGGGGTCGCAAAGAGTCGGACACGACTGAGCGACTTCACCTATACTGTATTGGTGTTTCTCTTTCTGGCTTACTTAACTCTGTATAATCGGTTCCAGTTTCATCCATGTTATTAGAACTGATTCAAATGTATTCTTTTTAATGGCTGAGTAATACTCCATTGTGTATATGTACCACAGCTTTCTTATCCATTCATCTGCTGATGGACATCTAGGTTGTTTCCATGTCCTGGCTATTATAAACGGTGCTGCGATGAACATTGGGGTACATGTGTCTCTTTCTATTCTGGTTTCCTCGGTGTGTATGCCCAGCACACACTGCTGTTCTTAATTGTCCTCTCAAAGATCAGCAGCTTCCATCCGCCACCTTCTCAGCCCCTTCGCCAAAATGGATGGTACTGACCCCGTCCTTCCTAAATCTCTTCCCTCAGCTTTCCAGACCCCTGCGCTCTTCCTGTTCAACAAGTTGTCTAAGCCCTTCTCCAGCTGCTCCCTAAGGCAGGATCTTCAAGGACCTGGTGCCCCTTAGTTTCGGCTGCTCGCTTGGGTGCTTCCATGTTCTCATCCAGTATTACTGCTTCAACCAGCTCCTTAACTCAGATTAGCTCATTTAAGCTGAAGCTTGGACCAAAAGCTTAGCTAATAGCTTAAGCCTCCAAGGCCTTGTCGTCTTCTGATCTCCACCTGCATGTCCCGTTAACACCTCAGACTCAGTGTGTCCCAAAGGGGTCTCATGATCTTTTCTTTCAGACCTGTGCTCCCCCTGCCGTATAGTCTCCCACATCTCTCCATGTCACCACCATCTTCCCACTCACCCAGTGCAGAAATATTGGCCCCGTCTTTGCCCTCTGTGTACATTCTGACTCTGTAATTTTTATCTCTGCTGTAGCTCTGCCACCTCACCCTACCCCCATGACATCTTTTTCATTCCCTGCTTCCCTTCTTTAGCCTGGGAGACGATAGTGGGCCTGTCTCGAGTTTCCCTGTGTCTACTATCTTCCACTTCATTTCACGCATGGTTAATACACCAGTCTCCCTAAAATGCAGTTCTCCTCAGAAATCCTCCATAGCTCCCACTGCTTTGAGAACAAAGCCTAACCTCCGCAGCCGAACCTTGAAGGTCCTCCCTGAACTGGTGCTGACTCTCCTGACCGCCACATACCCTTTGCTCCAGCCAAAGACGTGAACTGTCTGACCTCTGGACACATCCCATGCTTCCTCCCTTACCGATCTCCATTCAAAAGATGGGTTTCATAGTCTTTTTAAAAGACCTCTTTTCTTTTCATTAAAATAAGGGTAACAAAATAAGAGATACTGACCAAAGAGAAGATTGCCAAATTCCACAAAGTGGAATCACCCCCCTCCTATTTCCTGCACCAAAAAGAAAACACACTGCAGATTATTCTTATCCGATAGGGTTACAAACAGAGCTTTGTTTGCTCATGAAATTCACCAGCTTGGAGTAGACCATCACCTTTTGAGAACTCAAGCATTTTCTTAGTGACTCACCTGTTGGGGAAAGCATCAACTTTCCTGTTCTGAATTTCTGCAACAGAAAAGGGACTCTGGTAGCAGATAAGATAGTAACAAAAGCTATCACTTCAAACCTGAAATCTTGTGACCCAGAGTTCCGAGAAGTCAAACTGTGCTAAAGATGTGATGCAGAAATTAAAAGGAAACTTCAGCCTGTAGAAATCACTGGAGGAACAGAGGGGAGAGAGACTGTAAGGTGCTTCAGTGGGTGCTTATTTCTCCGGTATTTCAGTACCCAAGCCCTTGACTGTACCAGGAGATGACATCAGAAAGTTTCTGAGAATCCCACACACACACCTCATCAATCCAGGCACATCAAAAGAAAATAGCCCTTTTGGAAAACGTAGGTGTGGCATCCTTTAATCCATTTGAAAAGACCCAAGTGGTACATCTTTCGGGCTTCCTTGCCGGCTGAGATGGTAAACAATCTGCCAGCAGTGCGGGAGACCTGGGTTCAATCCCTGGGTTGGGAAGGTCCCCTGGAGGAGGGCATGGCAACCCACTCCAGTACTCTTGCTTGGAGAATCCCCACAGACAGAGGAGCCTGGCGGGCTACAGTCCATGGGATCACAAAGAGTCGGACACGACTGAGTGACTAAGCACAGTATTATCTTTCTGTGTNCGGGAGACCTGGGTTCAATCCCTGGGTTGGGAAGGTCCCCTGGAGGAGGGCATGGCAACCCACTCCAGTACTCTTGCTTGGAGAATCCCCACAGACAGAGGAGCCTGGCGGGCTACAGTCCATGGGATCACAAAGAGTCGGACACGACTGAGTGACTAAGCACAGTATTATCTTTCTGTGTATACAGTATCTGAAATTTTAGACTCTTCTTTTGGATTGCTTCTCCACTTAATGCTATTTTGCCCCTGTGGCCTTTGGGATGTTCAAAAGCAAACTGAGGCTGCAGCTTCCGAGACTCAAAAGCCCTTTGAGCACTAAAAGCCCTCAAAAATTCAACTAAACACAAGTTTAGGAAACTTTTATGTTTTCTTGTCTGAGAAAGATATTCTGGTATATACAACCTAGGCTTGAATCCCTTGGTGGGAGCTGATAATTGTGTCACCTGGGAGAGGTATTGTACCGCCTTCAGCCTCAGCATATTCATCTATAAAATGGGATTATTAAGATGACTTTGCAGAATTGTCATAAGGATTAAAAATAATAATATTATTATTATAAAAATAAAAGCTCAAGACCTGGCCTTGAAAAAGTTCTCATTATAGTAAACTTATTTTTAACACTGTAAATTTGGGTGAAGAGGAAGACTAGTTGGTTCAAGTAAAATCTTTTTTGTGTTTACAAGACACATGAGAGATTTTTCTTTAAAGACAAAAAAAAAAAAAAAAACCTGTAGTATTAGATAGGCTACTGTGTGCCATTCAGATCTGTTTCCATTTAATATTCTTATTTATTTAGTATTCTTTTGATCACTCCTTTTTAAAAGTGAAATAAAATGCAAGGAGCATTTCACTATTTCCTGTGCTAGATGTTCCCATCATGGACCTTGATTCCCAGAACAGAGCTTGATTTTCATCTAAGGGTCCCCCTCCCCCACTTTTAGCTCCTGTGAACTGGCTGAGGCTTCACCCCCAACTCCAGGACTGGAACAAGTGGCCCAGAGATAGCCAATCAAAATATCATATTCTCTAACCACAGTCATTGATTCAGAGCATGTGACCTACGTCAATCCAATGAAAGGATCACAAAAGAACTTGAGGAGCCCTTGGGAAGACACTCCCTCTCCTGCAGTAGACAGATGGAAGAGGGTGTGAAGCTGAGGCTGCTGCAGCCCTTTTGTCACCACATGGCAGCTGGTCAGGAAGCCAGCACAAAGGAAGGCAGGCTGAGCAATGGAGAGAGCTCAAAGCCCAAAGCAGTATGTAATTTGAGCGCAGGAGAGGGGAAAGTCCAGACTGAAATGGCAGAAGGGGCAAAGCATGAAGGAATTAAAAGGTGAAAGAGGAGAGAGAGAGGAGGGGAACCTGGAGAGGGAAAGGGTGGGTAAGATAAGTTAACAGGGGGAAAGGACAGGAGCAGCTTCTCCAATTGATGAGGTCCATCTCTTCCTGTCCTCCACCTTCTCAAGGTCCTCCTCTATCACAGAAGTTCAGTTACTTGTGTAAAGGAGGAAAAATATTTTTCCCCCACTCTTCTAGTTTCTTAGTTAAGAACCCCTGTAATAAGAGAGAGATTAATAAGAGGAAAACAAATTTAATTGCATACATATATATTAACTGTAGCCCCACAAAGATATGAGACTCAAAGACATGACCAAAAACTTTGATAACATTTAGACAAAGAAAGAGTAAGGTCCGTCTAGTCAAAGCTATGGTTTTTCCAGTGATCATGTATGAATGTGAGAGTTGGACTGTGAAGAAAGCTGAGTGCCGAAGAATTGATGCTTTTGAACTGTGGTGTTGGAGAAGACTGACAGTCCCTTGGACTGCAAGGAGATCCAACCAGTCCATTCTGAAGGAGATCAGCCCTAGGATTTCTTTGGAAGGAATGATGCTAAAGCTGAAACTCCAGTACTTTGGCCACCTCATGCGAAGAGTTGACTCATTGGAAAAGACCCTGATGCTGGGAGGCATTGGGGGCAGGAGGTGAAGGGGATGAAGAGGATGAGATGGCTGGATGGCATCACTGACTCAATGGACACGAGTTTTGGTGAACTCCGGGAGTTGGTGATGGACAGGAAGTTCTGGTGTGCTGCAATTCATGGGGTCGCAAAGAGTTGGACACGACTGAGCAACTCAACTGAACTGAACTGCACAAAGGGATCTGAGTTTGGGATAGTAAATTGGTGCTGATGTAACAAGGTTTATTTATATAGCCTCTGCAGCCCTAAATTCCCAATCTCAGATGATAAGGATGTTTTCTGCATTCCTGGTCAAGAAAGGGTACCTTTCACATGGAAGACTTGTCTCCTGCCTTTAGGAGGGCATAAGAGGGTCAGAGTGTCCTTCTGTATCCTGCTGTTTCTAAAATTCCTTTAATTCAAAATAGTCAATTCCAAAGTGGTATATTTTGGGGTGACATATTCTGAATTGCTATACTGGCTATTAAAAATGTACAACCTCCTTGGTACAGCCTTCTTCTTGGAATTTATTCAAAGAATATTTTAAAGAGCATGCACAAAGATTTGTGTGCAAGGGCATTCACTGGATGTTATTTGAGGGAACAAAGTTGTGAATATAAATGTCCCATAATATATGTGCATAATATTTATCCATTTTGTGTTTGTGTGCATATGTATATAGGCACACATATGTACATATGTACATATGTACTATATATAATATGTATTTTATACACTCACCCAGTCTGAGAGGAGATACACAAAAATGTTATCAACAGTAATTGTCTGGTGGTGATTATGGGAGGTATTTGTTTAAATTGTCGATTAGCTTACCTCTATGTTCTAATTGATTCTACTAAAAACATGTATTATTTGTGGCATGAAAAAGAAAAAGTAACCAAGTGTCAAGGTTTCAACCAGGGTAGAGCTCAGCTACTGCTGACTTGTAACCAGGAGCTGTTCCTGAGAGCCAGGTAGGGGGCCTCCAGCCCATCCCCAAGCAGAGGCACCACCTGTGGCCCTCCTCTGGGACTGACTTGGACTGCAGCTGCAAAGCTGAGCTTAGCCCCAGAAGCCTCCCCTCTGCTGAAAAGGGGCACATAGCACATGCAGACTACTCACTGGGCCCAAGTCATCACCCTCTCCTGCTTTCCTTCCAGGCAAACAGACTGCGGCCCAAAGCTCACCAGGAGCAGGGTGATGACAGTGGAAGGCTCTCCTGCGTGCCTCCCTGGCCTCATTAGCACCTCACTCACTGCTGGGGGCCAGAGTACTAAGATGAAAAAGCACCTCACAGAGGTAATTATACCTGTGGGGGAAAGACAGTTTTCTTTTTTTTTTTTAATTGAAATATAGTTGATTTACAAAACTGTGCTAGTTTCAGGTACACCACATAGTGATTTAATATTTTTGCAGATTATACTCCATTATAGGTTATTATAAGATAATGGGTATAATTCCTTGTTGCTTATCTATTTTATATATGGTACTTTGAATCTGTTAATCCTATATCCCTAATTTGTCCCTCCCCACTTCCTTCTCCCCTTTGGTAGCCATTGTTTTTCTGTATCTGTGAGTCTGTTTTACATACACATTTGTTTGTATTATTTTGTTTATATTCCACATATAGTGATATCATCCAGCATTTGTCTTTCTCTGTCTGACATTTCTCTAAGCACAATATTCTCTAGGTCCATCCACATTGCTGAAGATGGCAGCATTTCATTCTTTTTTATGGCTGAGTGAGATTCCACACATACACATATACCACATCTTCTTAATCTGGTAGTCTGTTGATTGGGCACTTGGGTTGCTTCTGGGTCCTGGCTCTTGCAAATAGTGCTTCTATAAACACTGGGGACATGTATCTTTTCAAATTAGTGTTTTTGTTTCTTCTGGCTATATACCCAAGAGTAGAATTGCTGGGTGATATGGTAGTTCTATTTTTAGTTTTGTAAGGAACTTCCATACTTAGTTTCCATAGTGGCTCTAGCTCCCTTTTGTCTACATTCTCTCCAGCATTTGTTATTTGCAGATTTTTTGATGCTAGCCATTCTGATGGGTGTGAATTGATACCTATTTGTGGTTTTGATTTACGCTTCTCTATATACAGTGATATTGAACATTTTTTCACGTGCTTGTTAGCCATCTGTTTGTCTTTGGGAAAATGTCTATTTAGGTTTTCAGCTCGTTTTTTGACTGGGTTGTTTTGCCTTTTTTTTAAAATTGAGTTGTATGGGCTGTTTGCATATTTTTTATATTAACCCATTGTCAGTCACATCATTCACAAATATTTCCTTCCATTCTGTAGGTTGTCATTTTGTTTTGTTGATGGTTTCCTTTGCTATGCAAAAAAAAAGCTTTTAAGTTTGATTTGTTTCTGACAAGAATTCTCATATCATCCTTATCTTTGTTCCTCTTTTTATGTCATAAAATTTTCCTCCATTTTTAGATTCTCTTTTTATCACTGGATTTGAGAGATTTGATTATGATGTGCCTTGGTTTAATTTTTTTCAAATTTCTGTTGTTTGAATTTTACCTTGTTCAATATTTTTTTAATATTCTTTTTATTTTATTTTTGGCTATGCTGGGTTTTTGTTGCTTTGTGTGGGCTTTTCTCTAGTTACAGCAAGCAGGGGCTACTCTCCAGTTGCAATGCAGGGGCTTATTGTAGTGGCTTCTCTTGTGGTGGAGCATAGGTTCTAGGCACACATGCTTCAATAGTTTCAGCACACAGGGTCAGTAGTTGTGGCACATGGGCAAGTGGAATCTTCCCAGACCAAATATTGAACCCATGTTTCCTGCATTTTCAGGTGGATTCTTATCCACTGTGCCACCTGGGAAATCCAATATTTTAAAATATTCTTGAGTGTTGTTATGGCATATCATAAGTTACTTGGAAATAGTTTGATCCTTTCAAGTCTTTCTTTTAAGCTTAAAAGGACCAGAACAGGTTTTAGTCTAAGGTCCCACAACTGAGACAATACCCTTCTGAGTACTTTACTCAGTGCCCCACTAATTATAAGATGTTCAACTCTGGTTGATGGGAAAGGGCTCCATTCCCTATCCTTTGTGATCTCTAGGGATTGTTCCCTCTAATCCTTTTGGATAATTGTTTCCCTGGCCTCATGTAGTTCCCTTATATGCATCCACTGATCAGTATACGTCTGAAGACTCAACGGAGTTCTGTAGAACTCCAGCATTCTCTGTGTAGCTCTCTTCTCCAATATTCCACTCTGTGAATTCTAACTTCACTAGTCTCCTTGGGATCCCAACACCATCTTCTCTATTAAGGAATACTGCTGGGTTACACCAATATTCCCTTTCCCAATGCTATGGCCTGAAATTCTCTCCAGGCAGTAAGCTAGGGGCAATCCTCATTGCACCCCCTCCCTCACAAATCACTGTCATGCACTGCCTGCTGTCCAGTGTCTGAAAATCATTTGGTTCAAACAGTTGGTCAGGTTTTTCAGTTGATTCCAAACCCAGATTTTAGTGTGCATTTTCTGGAATTCCTGGAATCATGGATGTTAGCTCTTAGGTGGGCTTTTTAAGAAATCATCTAAGTCCATACCTCCCATTTACCAGGGAAGAAACTGAGTGGGGAGAAGGGAGGCGCCCAAGTTTGTGGTAGACTCTGAACTGGGCCAGGTCTCCTGACTTCTGATGGAAGTTGTTTTCAAGGAAGTAAGCTCGTGGGAGAAAAGGAAAAAAACTAACTTCAAATAAAGCCTCCTTTGTGTCAAAGAGAAAGTCGAGTCAGGTTGCTCTCAGCGTCTCACTGTCTTCCTCATTTCACTTTTTGTGCCCTCAGTGTTGCCCCTTACCTCGGTTTCTACGTTGATAATGTAGACGCTTCAATTCCCTCCAGATGCTCTCTATCGAGTCAATCTCCTAGAATAATTGAAGGATATTTTCATGGAATCTCAGAACCAGGAAGAGGCAGAGGCAGAGAGCAGAGAGATCATACCCCAAAGACTTTCCAAGGGAGCCTGAAGATCATCTGAGCCAAAATAACATCTCATAAACAAGGAAACGGGAACAGACAGGTTCACTGGTTCACCCAGACAGGGCTAAGGTCTTGACTTTGCACTCAAGATGCCCACCTCTGAAAAATGATGTGCTTAAATGTAAAATATTCAGCTCTTAATTTAATATGCATTCAGCTCACTACATCATTTACCCACAAGAACTACTCCAAACACTGCTGGAATTTTGTATCATCAACTTTTCCAAGTCTTTTTGTCCGTGTTTTCAGAGCACCTACAGTAATCTGTTTTACTTGTTCATCCAAGCAGTAGAGTAAAATTCCCAACAGGGACCTGAGTCCACTATGAGAGGAAGTTTTTGGAAAGGCAGACAAGTGTCAGAGAGAAAGAGGAGGAAGAAGGAAGGAAACAATGAAAGCAATAGCCCGTTTTTCAGGTCACTTAAAAAGGCTCCATTTGGACACTGAGCAGAACCATTTTTAGGTTCTCTTTTTATCACTGGATTTGAGAGATTTGATTATGATGTGCCTTGGTTTAATTTTTTTCAAATTTCTGTTGTTTGAATTTTACCTTGTTCAATATTTTTTTAATATTCTTTTTATTTTATTTTTGGCTATGCTGGGTTTTTGTTGCTTTGTGTGGGCTTTTCTCTAGTTACAGCAAGCAGGGGCTACTCTCCAGTTGCAATGCAGGGGCTTATTGTAGTGGCTTCTCTTGTGGTGGAGCATAGGTTCTAGGCACACATGCTTCAATAGTTTCAGCACACAGGGTCAGTAGTTGTGGCACATGGGCAAGTGGAATCTTCCCAGACCAAATATTGAACCCATGTTTCCTGCATTTTCAGGTGGATTCTTATCCACTGTGCCACCTGGGAAATCCAATATTTTAAAATATTCTTGAGTGTTGTTATGGCATATCATAAGTTACTTGGAAATAGTTTGATCCTTTCAAGTCTTTCTTTTAAGCTTAAAAGGACCAGAACAGGTTTTAGTCTAAGGTCCCACAACTGAGACAATACCCTTCTGAGTACTTTACTCAGTGCCCCACTAATTATAAGATGTTCAACTCTGGTTGATGGGAAAGGGCTCCATTCCCTATCCTTTGTGATCTCTAGGGATTGTTCCCTCTAATCCTTTTGGATAATTGTTTCCCTGGCCTCATGTAGTTCCCTTATATGCATCCACTGATCAGTATACGTCTGAAGACTCAACGGAGTTCTGTAGAACTCCAGCATTCTCTGTGTAGCTCTCTTCTCCAGTATTCCACTCTGTGAATTCTAACTTCACTAGTCTCCTTGGGATCCCAACACCATCTTCTCTATTAAGGAATACTGCTGGGTTACACCAATATTCCCTTTCCCAATGCTATGGCCTGAAATTCTCTCCAGGCAGTAAGCTAGGGGCAATCCTCATTGCACCCCCTCCCTCACAAATCACTGTCATGCACTGCCTGCTGTCCAGTGTCTGAAAATCATTTGGTTCAAACAGTTGGTCAGGTTTTTCAGTTGATTCCAAACCCAGATTTTAGTGTGCATTTTCTGGAATTCCTGGAATCATGGATGTTAGCTCTTAGGTGGGCTTTTTAAGAAATCATCTAAGTCCATACCTCCCATTTACCAGGGAAGAAACTGAGTGGGGAGAAGGGAGGCGCCCAAGTTTGTGGTAGACTCTGAACTGGGCCAGGTCTCCTGACTTCTGATGGAAGTTGTTTTCAAGGAAGTAAGCTCGTGGGAGAAAAGGAAAAAAACTAACTTCAAATAAAGCCTCCTTTGTGTCAAAGAGAAAGTCGAGTCAGGTTGCTCTCAGCGTCTCACTGTCTTCCTCATTTCACTTTTTGTGCCCTCAGTGTTGCCCCTTACCTCGGTTTCTACGTTGATAATGTAGACGCTTCAATTCCCTCCAGATGCTCTCTATCGAGTCAATCTCCTAGAATAATTGAAGGATATTTTCATGGAATCTCAGAACCAGGAAGAGGCAGAGGCAGAGAGCAGAGAGATCATACCCCAAAGACTTTCCAAGGGAGCCTGAAGATCATCTGAGCCAAAATAACATCTCATAAACAAGGAAACGGGAACAGACAGGTTCACTGGTTCACCCAGACAGGGCTAAGGTCTTGACTTTGCACTCAAGATGCCCACCTCTGAAAAATGATGTGCTTAAATGTAAAATATTCAGCTCTTAATTTAATATGCATTCAGCTCACTACATCATTTACCCACAAGAACTACTCCAAACACTGCTGGAATTTTGTATCATCAACTTTTCCAAGTCTTTTTGTCCGTGTTTTCAGAGCACCTACAGTAATCTGTTTTACTTGTTCATCCAAGCAGTAGAGTAAAATTCCCAACAGGGACCTGAGTCCACTATGAGAGGAAGTTTTTGGAAAGGCAGACAAGTGTCAGAGAGAAAGAGGAGGAAGAAGGAAGGAAACAATGAAAGCAATAGCCCGTTTTTCAGGTCACTTAAAAAGGCTCCATTTGGACACTGAGCAGATTAGTAGCTGTTTTTCTTTGCTTTTAGTACTTTTAAAGGAAATGCCCCCTCCCCATTTACTTGAACACAATACTAAGCACACACTTCTCTGCACGTAAATAGTCAGGCCGTTCCAGGTTTTGATACACGAGGCAACCTTGGCTTTGCCTTGTTGATTAGTCATCACAATGGGACCTTTCACTGCAGGACCACATGGTTCCCCGCAACGTGACCTAAGATCTGGCAAAGGCTCCAGGCAGCACAAAGGAACGGAACTTGTCTTTGTGCTATGAGTGCAGCATCGGTGTTTGGAGTTACTTAACAATTGCTCCTTGGTTCAAAGCTCGAGCAATGATCTGAGCCACTCAGCTGTACTTTTTCACCTCTCTCCTAGCAGTTTCTCAGTGGCCAGAGCTAAGCCAGGCTCCTGGGCAAAGGAGGAGATGGGGCCAGAGCAAAGTCCTGGGGAAACATATAGTATATGCATATAAAGATATGTTACAGTGGTCAATAAACCCTCCCTCTGTACCATACCTTGGTAATTATTTTAACTTCGTTCGTAAACTAGTAAATTTTCAGAAATTGTTGAATTAAGCAAAGTCTGAAAGTGGAACATTTTCCACAGAAATAAAACCGCGGGAAAATGAAACTGTTTGCTCCAAAAGAACCTCATGGCAAAGTATACCTTGTATCCAACTAAAGGAAAAACTATTTCAACTACTGTCTTTAAGGCAGATTCACTGGATGTTATTTAATATTCCCACACTGCCTGTACAGCCTGAGGTGGTGCCTCTCAAGACTTTTTATTCAGCCCATAAGAAAAGGCTTCAGTTTTGGCAGGAAGGAGGGAACAGGGTACAGCGGGGTTGGGGTGCTTTCTCCATTGATTGGTTTTTGCCTCTTCATGAGGAGAGTAGAATGCTCCCCAGACATTTTAAGGCAGCAACCCCAGAATATGGGAAGGTCCTGATGTGCTTTCCAAACCATAAACAATTCCTTATGTTCAGCACAGTTTGGGTGGGGGGAGGTGGTGGCTAATTAAAAATGGTACTCATCATATGGAGTCTAATAAACTATATGTACTCTGGACACACTTATTTTCCATTATCAGTTTTGCCAAGAACCGGTTTCCAAGACAATCTAGAAGGCTATGAGAATATAAATGATAAGATGCTATTTATCAAATCCTTACTTTATTCTCAGTTCTTTACATGTAAAATAGCTCATTTAATGCTGAAAACAATGCCATGAGGAGGGAACCAGCATATCCCCTATCTCACAGAGGAGGAAACGGGCTCAGAGAGATTAAGGAAGTGGCCCAAGATCCCAGGACCAAGAGCCAAGATTCAAACCCAGGCAATGCAGACCCACAGACCATGCACTTATGCACCAGCTATTGCAGGTGTAGTCAGGGAACAGGAGCAGGAGACAGAAAAAGAAGAGGCATGGGGGATGGGGGTGTACTGAAATGAAGCTTGGGTGACATTCCCTGTGAATCTCCCAAAGCCAGAAGGGAGAATTCCACTCCACTTCTACAGACTGAAAAAATGCAGAGAAAATTAAAAGACAAAAACCCGCTCAGAAGGAGGGGAGAGAAGAGTGTTGATGGCAGTGTATCAGTGAGATAGATGCCGTGGTTTATGCTCTTTGTCTTTTCTCTCTGGCTTCCCTAGCAACAGCAAAGTAATATCAGTGTTAACACAAGTAACATGCTGACTTAACTGTTCCTCCAGGCAGCATCACTGCTAAACAGAAACGCATGCTGATTTCTGCTCCGTTAAGCAAGGGAAACATCATCAGAGTCTGCCCAGTGGAAAAAAGACAAAAAGCAGACAGAAAGATGTTTAAATTTCAAGGTTATGTAAGAAGAGAGAAGAAAGAACAAGTTGTAAAAAAAAATTTTTTTTAATACTAAGCTACTGAGAAATGCTAACGCTCACCAACACGGAGAGCAAAGGAAGTAAAGGTAGGGCACTGAGCCTATTTTGCCACAGCATATTGCTGCTGCCACATTTTTCTAGAGTGTCTGAAAATATCAGGCTTTAACATACATATGCATTATTTTTTGAGACATGTGTGTCTATAGCCTCAGGGTTAAGAAACAAACAACTCTGTTGCCATGAGCTCATACTATAGTCGGTATAAATTGTTTCCCCTCCTTATGTATAATGTTTCTAATTAGGACTATTATGGAGGATGAGCTTTGCGGGCTGTTGAATTGGCTCTTTGTGCTAATTGCAAACAGAGGGCTCTGTACCGGCCTGTGCCCGCTGACCTGCTTCTTAGAGGCCTCACTAGATGGGACGGGTGACCCCCGACCCCGCTCCGGATGTCCCATATTGAGAAACACCCGAGGGTGTTTCACCCCTTCACCATACCTGTCATTAAAAACAAGACGTTTTCCAAGGTACGTGAATAGACAATGACAGGTTTCTAGTCTGCTGTTTTACTCCAGTAAGACCTGTATGTTGTGATGTGATTTCTTTTGTGTTGTGACTCCTACTCATTTTGTGCAAAATATAGGATTTAAGCTATGTTAAGTAGTTCAAAATGCAGTCACAGTGGCCAACGTGAGCTTGAATGTTAGTTGTTTTGAAATGTCTGCTGTAGGACTGCGAGCATCTTAGAGTGATAAACTAAGAGCCTTGCTTTAGATAAAGAATTTACTTGGTAGCATTTGCAGAAAGATTCCACGGGACAGAAGGATAGTGTCAGGACTCTAGGATGTAACTTTTACACCGCTGGTAGACTCCTTAAAAAGAGACCACTGAGCCTGTAGACTTAAAGCCTCTTCACTGGAGGACCCGATTCCACAACACTGAGAGCCTTGTGGGGCAAGCTCCCCGAGGCTCTGTCAGAGCCGAGGATGACTTCTTCCTGCTCCCGCTTAGCATGGACCTGCTCCTGGGCAGGGGACCACTGCTCCTGTTGAGATGCCTTCTTCCAGGACTTCTCCTTGGAATGACTGTTACCCCCTTTTCTGTTTTCCTTCCTTTGACAAACCTGCGTTATTGGCTAACTGTGTACAAGAAAATGAGTGACTTGTGAATTGAATGTTGGCTGTGTTTCTTATATCTCCAGTCCTGGGATTCTCAGCTGGCCTCACTGCTGAGTACTTCAACAAACACTTTAATATAGGAGTCCAACGTGAGTTCTAAAGGAGATCAGTCCTGGGTGTTCATTGGAAGGAGTGATGCTGAAGCTGAAACTCCAGTACTTTGGCCACCTTATGCGAAGAGCTGAGTCATTGGAAAAGACTCTGATGCTGGGAGGGATTGGGGGCAGGAGGAGAAGGGGACAACCGAGGATGAGATGGCTGGATGGCATCACCGACTCGATGGACGTGAGTCTGAGTGAACTCCGGAAGTTGGTGATGGACAGGGAGGCCTGGCGTGCTGCAATACATGGGGTCGCAAAGAGTCAGACACGACTGAGTGACTTAACTGAACTGACCTGAGTTCACTTCTCTAAGAGGGAACTATATGCCTAAAAGGAGTAAGGTGAACAGTAAACACTGGCCTCTCATTCTGCACTGAGAACTATGGGAATGCCCTACTTTGCTGTCTGTGAGTGACCCAGGCTTCCACTCCCTGCGATGCTGAGGCCTTGGAGAGAGGCTCTGACACAGAGGGTATAGGTATCCCTGCTCCCTGTGTCTCTGTGCAGGTCAGAGACACTGGAGAAATCAGTCCTCAGCCACCTGAGGGAGCAGGCTGTGAGCAAGTGATTTCCTTCCATAGGTCAACCTGCCTCATCCTTTTAACAACTACCTCAGTGATGCCAGGCCCTGTGCTCTTCCTGGGTCTGGCTATGGTGGGAGAGGCAGAAACACAGTGTTGACTTGGCTCAGAGATTTCCACAACCTTGCTCTCCGAAGACCAAGTAAAGATCCGCTGTTGATCTAAAAAAATTTTCAAAATTTTCCATTGTGAAACCTGGAGTCACCACGGTACCCAGGAGGTGTCAGGGTTTCACAGAGGGCAGAGGCTGGTCCTGAAAATCTGCCCCCAGGGGATTCTGATCAACCCAGATGGGGTGAAGGTAGTGGTCTTAGGCTGGCTTCCCGTGTCCCAGGCCACTGTATCACTGCCTGTCCAGGCTGCAGTCAGAAGAACCCAGCCCGCAGAGCAAAAGCCGCACTGGAAGGAGCCCAAGATGGGGCCTGCGAGCCTGCCGCTGCCAGAAGAAAAGCCCCGTTACGGAGGCCCCAAGGCAAGCCTCAGACAGCAGGCAGACCCCTCTGCCCACTTGTCCATTGGCAGCTCCCTGGGGACTGCAAATGGAACAGGGCAGTAGGGCCCCGCAGCCAGCAGGACGTGGGGTTGTGGATAGTCTGGCTGCAAACCAGGCCGAGGAGGCGGTAGTGGATTGCTGCTCTGCACCACAGAGGCCCTGATGCCTTATGCCTCGTGGTTTCCCAAGGCCCATCTGGATGCCCTACCCGTGACCTAGTTTTCTACCTAGGCTGAAATGTGAAAAACAAGTATAAAGATTTCACTAAGCAAACTTGCTCAGTTTTAAAGAACTGCCATTTTTCTGGTACATGTCCTTTCTATATTTTTGGTAGAAGAAAGATACTTTCTTTTAAGAAACAGATTGGGGGCTTCCCTGGTGGTCCAGTGGTTATGAATCTGCCTTGCGATGCAAGGGACACAGGTTCGATCCCTGGTCCAGGAAGATCCCACATGCCAGGGAGCAGTTAAGCCTGTGTGCCATAACTACTGAAGCCTGAGCGTGCTAGAAGCTGTGCTCCTCAAAAAGAGAGACCACTGCGGTGAGAAGCCTGTGCGCCACCACTGGAGAGCAGCCCCCACTCCTTATAACTAGAGAAAGCCTGCTCGCAGCATCAAAGACCCAGGGTAGCCAGTCCATAAAGTCTATTTTTAAAAAGACAGAGTGGGTAATACACTAGAGGATAACATTCTTGGTTTTGCTTTTTAATATTCCTATTTATCAAAATAAAATATGACAATACTATTTTTTTTCCTCCACTGTGTGTGTGTGTGTATGTAGTAGATTAAAGATGGTCACAGATTCTTTGGCACTTCTCCCACTAAGAGGTGTATCTAATTTGCTTCCCTTGGGATGTGGGAGGGCCTTAGTGACTTGCTCGGCTAAAAATGTATCAGTTCAGTTCAGTCGCTCAGTCGTGTCCGACTCTTTGCAATCCCATGAATCGTAGCACGCCAGGCCTCCCTGTCCATCACCAACTCCCGGCGTTCACTCAGACTCACGTCCATCAAGTCCGTGATGCCATCCAGCCATCTCATCCTCGGCCGTCCCCCTCTCCTCCTGCCCCCAATCCCTCCCAGCATCAGAGTCTTTTCCAATGAGTATATAAAGTATATATATAATGTATATAAAGTAATAAGCTTACTTTATTAAAAATGCAGTCGACGTGACATTCAAGAACTTCTGAAGCAAAGTCATAGGAAGCCTTGTAGCTTCTTCCTGAGCCTCTTGGTACCCAACTGCCATGCTGTTAGGAACCCCAAGCAGCCATAAGAAAAGGCCCAGGGAGAGAGGAATCAACGCCTCAGCCAAGAACACTGGTGAACTCATAGCTGATAGCCAGCACCAACTTGCCCAGAATTGAGTGAACCCTTTTGGAAGTGGACCCCACAACTCCAGTGGAACTGCTACAGCTGATACCACATGGAGCGAAGATGAGTCCCCACCAAGCCTGGCCCAAATTACAGGTTTTTGAGGGAAATAAATGATTTTTGTTGTTTTAAGCCATTGAGTTTGAGAATGAGTTCATTACACAGAAACAGATGACCAGAACAGCTTGCTTGTTTAAATGGTTTGTGAAATTCAATAGTCAGAAACTCACATTGTTTACTAACATCTGTATTAGGCAAAATAATACCTGCCCCCAAAAGTATCCAAGTCAGACTTTTTGCAACCCCATGGACTATAGCTCATCAGGCTCCTCTGTCCATGGGATTCTCCAGGCAAGAATACTGAAGTGGGTTTCCATTTCCTTTAGGGCATCTTCCCAACCTGGGGATGGAACCCAGGTTCCCTGTGTCTTCTGCATTGACAGGTGGATTCTTTACCCCTGGACCACCTGGGAAGCCCTCAGGTAACTAGGCCTGGCGCCTTTGCTTTTTTGCTTGGGGATGTACTATGTGTGGCGTTTCTGGCACTTTATGTGCCCCGAATGAGAGATGCTGCTGCTGCTAAGTCTGCTGCTAAGTCACTTCAGTCGTGTCCGACCCTGTGTGACCCCATAGACGGCAGCCCACCAGGCTCCCCCATCCCTGGAATTCTCCAGGTAAGAATACTGGAGTGGGTTGCCATTTCCTTCTCCAATGCATGAAAGAGAAAACTGAAAGTGAAGTCAATTTGGTAATTATTTGTATGAAGTCAGCCATGTTGCATCATAGAATTCTTGGGTATTTGTTATTTAGCCCAGAACCCCCAAGGACCCAAAGCTGTTCTTTGACAAGAATATAGAAGCAGTTTTTAGATCTGGTGGAGAGCTGGCTTCCAAGTGTGGGCAGAAATCCTGTAGGAAACCTCCCTTCCTCCTCCGTGGGACCCAGGACTCTCAGTGGTTGGCTGTTTGAAACACCTCTGTATCAGTCGCTTGCATTCTAGTTTGACTACCAGCCCAACTTGTCCTTTCCTACAGTTATTAGCATTTTGGACCTTCTGTCTCTAGTGTAAGTGGTTGCTTTTTGTTAAGAGAATTTGGGACACAGGTAGAGAGGGATCCCACACATCACAGGCCCAGGCGTGGAATCCTGCTGCTCGCCAGCACCAGCTCAGTGGGTGTGCTTCAACTGTCTCAAGATTTATTCTCCAAACAAGTCCACTCTGGTCCAGGCTCGAGGAGAAGAAATGGTGTCATAGAGCTGTGAGCCAGAGCTTCGGGGGGAAAAAGGGAGATCAGTAAGGAGAGAAATTCCTCTGTTTATCAACTGTCATTTCCCTCTGCAAACTGCAGGACAAGATAGAGGTGACATAAAATTACTTTTTAAATCTCTAGCAGTGCTTTCAGAGGTAGGCCAGTTCCGGTCTCTCGTCAGCAGAGACTACTCTTCTCAAATGCACAATAACCTTATTCAGTATTTGGTGCTGGAGCAATTTTTTACTTGTAAAAATGTTCAAGGTCTCTGCTAAGAACAGGGAATGCATTAGTACTCAAGAATTTCTCTTCTCTGCACATACTAGGCCATTTTAAAAAATTGCCACTTTGATGACTTCATCATCACATTTTCTTCAAAGAGGAGCTAAGTACCACACAAATTACAAAACTTGTTACAAATTCTTGTTTACATCCAAAAGCATTTCCATGCAGGGAATGGCTGGGGGTGTTGAGAGGCCCCTGGTTTCCACTGAGAACTCTCCTTAACTCCTTGTGGTTGTTTGTGGGAAGAAGGAGGGGGCATCATACAGTAAACATCTATCTATTATTTACTATTTTTTTTTGTTGTTTCATACTTTTATTTCATCTTTTACTTTGTAGAAAGTGAGAAACGTTTTTCCTTTATGACTCTTTCACCCAAATCAGTGTTTCTTCCCCTCCCTATCTACACAGGAAATACTGAAGGAAAATTCTTTGTATTTTCTTTAAAATAAGAATATCTTAATTCTTGTTGAAGAATTAAGCTATGTTCATTATTGAAATTTAAGAGGAAAATAAACTACCCATCATTCCAGGATCCAGACACAATTATTCTTCATGATGTAGACTACTTAGATAAAATCCACTTGGTTGTGATGTATTATCCTTTTGTTTATACTGTTGGATTTGATTTGCTAATATTTTGTTAAGAATTGTTGCATGTATGTTCATGTGGAATTTGGGTCTGTAGTTTGATTTTTTGAAATATCTTTTTCTAGCTTTTACCAGCCCCTCTCAGGTCGGTCTCCAACAAGGGTCCTTCTGCCCTATGTCCTTCATGACAATAGAGCAAAACTGAATTTGGTTCAGAAGCAAAGGAAAGTTTTTCTTTAATCAAAAAAGTTGTTATTGTTCAGTTGCTATGTTGTGTTCGACTGTTTGTGACCCCATGGGCTGCAATAGGACAGGCTTCCCCGTCCTTCACTATTCCCCAGAGTTTGCTCAGATTCATGTCCATTGAGTCAGTGATGCGATTTAACCATCTCATCCCCTGCAGCCCTCTTCTCTTTTTGCCTTAAATCTTTCCCAGCTTCAGGGTCTTTTCCAGTGAGTCAGCTCTTTCCATCAGATGGCCAAAATATTGGAGCTTTAGCTTCAGCATCAGTCCTTCCAGTGAATATTCAGGGTTGATTTTTGTTAGGATTGACTAGTTTGATCCCCTTGTAGTCCAAGGGACTCTCAAGAATCTTCTCCCACACCACAAATTCAAAAGCATCAATTCTTGGGTGCTCAATCTTCTTTTTGGTCCAATTCTCACACCTTTTTGGTCCAGCATCTCACTACTGGCAAAACCATAGCTTTGACTCTACAGACATTTGTCAGCAAAGTGATGTCATTGCCTTTTAATACGCTGTCTAGGTTTATCATAGCTTTCCTTCCAAGGAACAAGTATATTTTAATTTCATGGCTGCAATCACCATCCCCAGTGATTTTAGAGCCCAAGAAAATAAAATCTGTCACTGCTTCCACTTTTTCCCCTTCTATTTGCCATGAAGTGATGGGAGCGGATGCCATGATCTTAGTTTTATGAATGTTTAGTTTTAAACCAGCTTTTTCACTCTCCTCTTTCACCTTCATCAAGAGGCTCTTTAGTTCCTTTTCGCTTTCTGCCATAAGGGTGGTGTCATCTGCATATCTGAGGTTATTGATATGTCTCCTAGCAATCTAGATTCCAGCTTGTGCTTCATGCAGCCCAGCATTTCTCATGATGTACTCTGCATAGAAGTTAAATAAGCAGGGTGACAGTATACAGCCTTGGTGTACTCTTTCCCCAATTTTGAACCAGTCCGTGTTCCATGTCTGGTTCTAACTGTTGCTTCTTGAACTACATACAGGTTTCTTAGGAGACAGGTAAGGTGGTCTGGTATTCCCACCTCTTTAAGAATTTTCCACACACACAAAGAATTTTCCACAGTTTGTTGTGATCCATACAGTCAAAGGCTTTAGCGTAGATAATGAAGCAGAAGTAGATGTTTCTCTGGAATTCCTCTGCTTTCTCTGTGATCCAATGAATGTTTGCAATTTGATCTCTGCTTCGGTGCAAGCTTGCACTCAAGAGCACAGGCTCTCTCTCGTAGACTGTGGGCCAGTCTGCTTAATAGGTTTCTCCTTAACTGGGGAGGGGGCAGAGTTCTCTTGGAGCCTTTGCAGCTTGCACTCTAGATTGCAGTGCGCAGATGAAGTGTCTCTGCACACAGCCTGCAGAGCTAAGCTGTCTGCTGCAGGTGTTTCACACTAGGAACCCTGGTCTGAAGTTCTGGGTGGAAGGCCTCCCTGCATGGTGCACCCTGTGAGCAAGTGAAACCAGAATAAATAGGAAAAGAAAAAAACAGTTAGACTTTATTACTCAGATTCTATTTTTATTTCCTGGTAATTGTTAATTGGCTTTGCTGGTTAGAATATTGCTATCAGGGTCTGTTCTTGTTCAGTGCCTAAGTCATCTCCAGTTCTTTGCGACCCCTGGACTGCAGCATGCCAGACTTCCCTGTCCTTCCCTGTCTCTGGGAGTTTGCTCAAATTCATGTCCGTTGAGTTGGCGATGCCATCCAGCCATCTTATCATCAGGGTAATGCTGCCCTAATAAATTGAGTTTGGGATGTGTTTCCTCCTCTATTCTGGAAAAGATTGTATAGAACTGGTATTATTTCTTCCTTACATGTGATTAGAATTTACCAGTGAAATTGTTTGTTTATGCAACTTAAAACTCCTTTATTAATAACTCCCAGTTCTGTTTGAGAAACATCTAGACATGATGTGACTGGGTTTTGTGCTCTGGTTCTTAGGAGGCCAAGAACTATTAGGTGTCCTCCTCGGATCCTGAGGTTCTCTTCTGAGCTGAATCGATGAGTCAGAACTCAATATCTTGCAGCTGTAGGACTGAGCACCCTGTGTCCTTGATGGCTATCAGCTGGAGGCCGCGTTCCATACTCCTGGTCACATGACCCTCTCGGTCTTTGAAACATGCAGTGGAGAATCTTTCTGTAGTAGTCTGGTAGGGCTGCCACAACAAAACACCACAGAACGGGTTGCTTAAAACAAGAAAATTTTTATTTTCTTGCAGTTCTGAAGTCTACACATCCAAAATCAAGGTGCTTTCTGGGTTGGTTTCTGGTGAGAACCTCTCCCTGGCTTATAGATGTCTGCTTTATTGCTGTGGCCTGACATGGCCTTTTTCCTGTGAGTGTGCAGAGAGGGGCATTGTCTGGTGTTCCTTCCTCTTATAAGGACACTGACTATGTTACATGAAGGCCCCACACTTGTGATCTCATTTAACCTTTATTACCTTATTATAGCCCTGTCTCCAAATGCAGTCATATTGGGGTTAGGGTTTCAGCATAGAAAATTTGGGACAGACACAGTTCAGTCTGTACTGTTCCCTTGTGTGAAATTCCTCTCATGCTTCAAAACTGGCTCACCAGGGAAAGGCTACCATCTTTTAAGGGCTCATATGATTCTATCAGACCCACTGAGAATATCTCCCTGTCTTAGAGTTCATTGATTTGGTGTCTTAATTACGTCTGGAAAGCCTCCTCAGAGCAGTACCTAGACGAGGTTGATTTGTTCTTGTTTTTTAGTTGAAGTATAGTTGATTTAAAGTATTATTGTGTAAGTTATAGGTATACTTTGCCAACTAAGGTCCGTCTAGTCAAGGCTACGGTTTTTCCTGTGGTCATGTATGGATGTGAGAGTTGGACTGTGAAGAAGGCTGAGCATTGAAGAATTGATGCTTTTGAACTGTGGTGCTGGAGAAGACTCTTGAGAGTCCCTTGGACTGCAAGGAGATCTAACCAGTCCATTCTGAAGGAGATCAGCCCTGGGATTTCTTTGGAAAGAATGATGCTAAAGCTGAAACTCTAGTACTTTGGCCACCTCATGCGAAGAGTTGACTCATTGGAAAAGACTCTGATGCTGGGAGGGATTGGGGGCAGGAGGAGAAGGGGACGACAAAGGATGAGATGGCTGGATGGCATCACTGACTTGATGGACTTGAGTCTGAGTGAACTCTGGGAGTTGGTGATGGACAGGGAGGCCTGGCGTGCTGCAATTCATGGGGTCGCAAAGAGTCGGACACGACTGAGTGAGTGAACTGAACTGATAGGTATACAATCTGTCTCTTATACACATCTAGATGTGTATAAGAGACAGGCATTGACAGGTGGATTCTTTACCCCTGGACCACCTGGGAAGCCCTCAGGTAACTAGGCCTGGCGCCTTTGCTTTTTTGCTTGGGGATGTACTATGTGTGGCGTTTCTGGCACTTTATGTGCCCCGAATGAGAGCTGCTGCTGCTGCTAAGTCTGCTGCTAAGTCACTTCAGTCGTGTCCGACCCTGTGTGACCCCATAGACGGCAGCCCACCAGGCTCCCCCATCCCTGGAATTCTCCAGGTAAGAATACTGGAGTGGGTTGCCATTTCCTTCTCCAATGCATGAAAGAGAAAACTGAAAGTGAAGTCAATTTGGTAATTATTTGTATGAAGTCAGCCATGTTGCATCATAGAATTCTTGGGTATTTGTTATTTAGCCCAGAACCCCCAAGGACCCAAAGCTGTTCTTTGACAAGAATATAGAAGCAGTTTTTAGATCTGGTGGAGAGCTGGCTTCCAAGTGTGGGCAGAAATCCTGTAGGAAACCTCCCTTCCTCCTCCGTGGGACCCAGGACTCTCAGTGGTTGGCTGTTTGAAACACCTCTGTATCAGTCGCTTGCATTCTAGTTTGACTACCAGCCCAACTTGTCCTTTCCTACAGTTATTAGCATTTTGGACCTTCTGTCTCTAGTGTAAGTGGTTGCTTTTTGTTAAGAGAATTTGGGACACAGGTAGAGAGGGATCCCACACATCACAGGCCCAGGCGTGGAATCCTGCTGCTCGCCAGCACCAGCTCAGTGGGTGTGCTTCAACTGTCTCAAGATTTATTCTCCAAACAAGTCCACTAGGTAAGAATACTGGAGTGGGTTGCCATTTCCTTCTCCAATGCATGAAAGAGAAAACTGAAAGTGAAGTCAATTTGGTAATTATTTGTATGAAGTCAGCCATGTTGCATCATAGAATTCTTGGGTATTTGTTATTTAGCCCAGAACCCCCAAGGACCCAAAGCTGTTCTTTGACAAGAATATAGAAGCAGTTTTTAGATCTGGTGGAGAGCTGGCTTCCAAGTGTGGGCAGAAATCCTGTAGGAAACCTCCCTTCCTCCTCCGTGGGACCCAGGACTCTCAGTGGTTGGCTGTTTGAAACACCTCTGTATCAGTCGCTTGCATTCTAGTTTGACTACCAGCCCAACTTGTCCTTTCCTACAGTTATTAGCATTTTGGACCTTCTGTCTCTAGTGTAAGTGGTTGCTTTTTGTTAAGAGAATTTGGGACACAGGTAGAGAGGGATCCCACACATCACAGGCCCAGGCGTGGAATCCTGCTGCTCGCCAGCACCAGCTCAGTGGGTGTGCTTCAACTGTCTCAAGATTTATTCTCCAAACAAGTCCACTCTGGTCCAGGCTCGAGGAGAAGAAATGGTGTCATAGAGCTGTGAGCCAGAGCTTCGGGGGGAAAAAGGGAGATCAGTAAGGAGAGAAATTCCTCTGTTTATCAACTGTCATTTCCCTCTGCAAACTGCAGGACAAGATAGAGGTGACATAAAATTACTTTTTAAATCTCTAGCAGTGCTTTCAGAGGTAGGCCAGTTCCGGTCTCTCGTCAGCAGAGACTACTCTTCTCAAATGCACAATAACCTTATTCAGTATTTGGTGCTGGAGCAATTTTTTACTTGTAAAAATGTTCAAGGTCTCTGCTAAGAACAGGGAATGCATTAGTACTCAAGAATTTCTCTTCTCTGCACATACTAGGCCATTTTAAAAAATTGCCACTTTGATGACTTCATCATCACATTTTCTTCAAAGAGGAGCTAAGTACCACACAAATTACAAAACTTGTTACAAATTCTTGTTTACATCCAAAAGCATTTCCATGCAGGGAATGGCTGGGGGTGTTGAGAGGCCCCTGGTTTCCACTGAGAACTCTCCTTAACTCCTTGTGGTTGTTTGTGGGAAGAAGGAGGGGGCATCATACAGTAAACATCTATCTATTATTTACTATTTTTTTTTGTTGTTTCATACTTTTATTTCATCTTTTACTTTGTAGAAAGTGAGAAACGTTTTTCCTTTATGACTCTTTCACCCAAATCAGTGTTTCTTCCCCTCCCTATCTACACAGGAAATACTGAAGGAAAATTCTTTGTATTTTCTTTAAAATAAGAATATCTTAATTCTTGTTGAAGAATTAAGCTATGTTCATTATTGAAATTTAAGAGGAAAATAAACTACCCATCATTCCAGGATCCAGACACAATTATTCTTCATGATGTAGACTACTTAGATAAAATCCACTTGGTTGTGATGTATTATCCTTTTGTTTATACTGTTGGATTTGATTTGCTAATATTTTGTTAAGAATTGTTGCATGTATGTTCATGTGGAATTTGGGTCTGTAGTTTGATTTTTTGAAATATCTTTTTCTAGCTTTTACCAGCCCCTCTCAGGTCGGTCTCCAACAAGGGTCCTTCTGCCCTATGTCCTTCATGACAATAGAGCAAAACTGAATTTGGTTCAGAAGCAAAGGAAAGTTTTTCTTTAATCAAAAAAGTTGTTATTGTTCAGTTGCTATGTTGTGTTCGACTGTTTGTGACCCCATGGGCTGCAATAGGACAGGCTTCCCCGTCCTTCACTATTCCCCAGAGTTTGCTCAGATTCATGTCCATTGAGTCAGTGATGCGATTTAACCATCTCATCCCCTGCAGCCCTCTTCTCTTTTTGCCTTAAATCTTTCCCAGCTTCAGGGTCTTTTCCAGTGAGTCAGCTCTTTCCATCAGATGGCCAAAATATTGGAGCTTTAGCTTCAGCATCAGTCCTTCCAGTGAATATTCAGGGTTGATTTTTGTTAGGATTGACTAGTTTGATCCCCTTGTAGTCCAAGGGACTCTCAAGAATCTTCTCCCACACCACAAATTCAAAAGCATCAATTCTTGGGTGCTCAATCTTCTTTTTGGTCCAATTCTCACACCTTTTTGGTCCAGCATCTCACTACTGGCAAAACCATAGCTTTGACTCTACAGACATTTGTCAGCAAAGTGATGTCATTGCCTTTTAATACGCTGTCTAGGTTTATCATAGCTTTCCTTCCAAGGAACAAGTATATTTTAATTTCATGGCTGCAATCACCATCCCCAGTGATTTTAGAGCCCAAGAAAATAAAATCTGTCACTGCTTCCACTTTTTCCCCTTCTATTTGCCATGAAGTGATGGGAGCGGATGCCATGATCTTAGTTTTATGAATGTTTAGTTTTAAACCAGCTTTTTCACTCTCCTCTTTCACCTTCATCAAGAGGCTCTTTAGTTCCTTTTCGCTTTCTGCCATAAGGGTGGTGTCATCTGCATATCTGAGGTTATTGATATGTCTCCTAGCAATCTAGATTCCAGCTTGTGCTTCATGCAGCCCAGCATTTCTCATGATGTACTCTGCATAGAAGTTAAATAAGCAGGGTGACAGTATACAGCCTTGGTGTACTCTTTCCCCAATTTTGAACCAGTCCGTGTTCCATGTCTGGTTCTAACTGTTGCTTCTTGAACTACATACAGGTTTCTTAGGAGACAGGTAAGGTGGTCTGGTATTCCCACCTCTTTAAGAATTTTCCACACACACAAAGAATTTTCCACAGTTTGTTGTGATCCATACAGTCAAAGGCTTTAGCGTAGATAATGAAGCAGAAGTAGATGTTTCTCTGGAATTCCTCTGCTTTCTCTGTGATCCAATGAATGTTTGCAATTTGATCTCTGCTTCGGTGCAAGCTTGCACTCAAGAGCACAGGCTCTCTCTCGTAGACTGTGGGCCAGTCTGCTTAATAGGTTTCTCCTTAACTGGGGAGGGGGCAGAGTTCTCTTGGAGCCTTTGCAGCTTGCACTCTAGATTGCAGTGCGCAGATGAAGTGTCTCTGCACACAGCCTGCAGAGCTAAGCTGTCTGCTGCAGGTGTTTCACACTAGGAACCCTGGTCTGAAGTTCTGGGTGGAAGGCCTCCCTGCATGGTGCACCCTGTGAGCAAGTGAAACCAGAATAAATAGGAAAAGAAAAAAACAGTTAGACTTTATTACTCAGATTCTATTTTTATTTCCTGGTAATTGTTAATTGGCTTTGCTGGTTAGAATATTGCTATCAGGGTCTGTTCTTGTTCAGTGCCTAAGTCATCTCCAGTTCTTTGCGACCCCTGGACTGCAGCATGCCAGACTTCCCTGTCCTTCCCTGTCTCTGGGAGTTTGCTCAAATTCATGTCCGTTGAGTTGGCGATGCCATCCAGCCATCTTATCATCAGGGTAATGCTGCCCTAATAAATTGAGTTTGGGATGTGTTTCCTCCTCTATTCTGGAAAAGATTGTATAGAACTGGTATTATTTCTTCCTTACATGTGATTAGAATTTACCAGTGAAATTGTTTGTTTATGCAACTTAAAACTCCTTTATTAATAACTCCCAGTTCTGTTTGAGAAACATCTAGACATGATGTGACTGGGTTTTGTGCTCTGGTTCTTAGGAGGCCAAGAACTATTAGGTGTCCTCCTCGGATCCTGAGGTTCTCTTCTGAGCTGAATCGATGAGTCAGAACTCAATATCTTGCAGCTGTAGGACTGAGCACCCTGTGTCCTTGATGGCTATCAGCTGGAGGCCGCGTTCCATACTCCTGGTCACATGACCCTCTCGGTCTTTGAAACATGCAGTGGAGAATCTTTCTGTAGTAGTCTGGTAGGGCTGCCACAACAAAACACCACAGAACGGGTTGCTTAAAACAAGAAAATTTTTATTTTCTTGCAGTTCTGAAGTCTACACATCCAAAATCAAGGTGCTTTCTGGGTTGGTTTCTGGTGAGAACCTCTCCCTGGCTTATAGATGTCTGCTTTATTGCTGTGGCCTGACATGGCCTTTTTCCTGTGAGTGTGCAGAGAGGGGCATTGTCTGGTGTTCCTTCCTCTTATAAGGACACTGACTATGTTACATGAAGGCCCCACACTTGTGATCTCATTTAACCTTTATTACCTTATTATAGCCCTGTCTCCAAATGCAGTCATATTGGGGTTAGGGTTTCAGCATAGAAAATTTGGGACAGACACAGTTCAGTCTGTACTGTTCCCTTGTGTGAAATTCCTCTCATGCTTCAAAACTGGCTCACCAGGGAAAGGCTACCATCTTTTAAGGGCTCATATGATTCTATCAGACCCACTGAGAATATCTCCCTGTCTTAGAGTTCATTGATTTGGTGTCTTAATTACGTCTGGAAAGCCTCCTCAGAGCAGTACCTAGACGAGGTTGATTTGTTCTTGTTTTTTAGTTGAAGTATAGTTGATTTAAAGTATTATTGTGTAAGTTATAGGTATACTTTGCCAACTAAGGTCCGTCTAGTCAAGGCTACGGTTTTTCCTGTGGTCATGTATGGATGTGAGAGTTGGACTGTGAAGAAGGCTGAGCATTGAAGAATTGATGCTTTTGAACTGTGGTGCTGGAGAAGACTCTTGAGAGTCCCTTGGACTGCAAGGAGATCTAACCAGTCCATTCTGAAGGAGATCAGCCCTGGGATTTCTTTGGAAAGAATGATGCTAAAGCTGAAACTCTAGTACTTTGGCCACCTCATGCGAAGAGTTGACTCATTGGAAAAGACTCTGATGCTGGGAGGGATTGGGGGCAGGAGGAGAAGGGGACGACAAAGGATGAGATGGCTGGATGGCATCACTGACTTGATGGACTTGAGTCTGAGTGAACTCTGGGAGTTGGTGATGGACAGGGAGGCCTGGCGTGCTGCGATTCATGGGGTCGCAAAGAGTCGGACACGACTGAGTGAGTGAACTGAACTGATAGGTATACAATATGGTGATTCACAATTTTTAAAGGTTATACTCCATTTATAGTTATACTAGTGAAATAATTTAGACCTAGAGTTTACTGAAAGTTTTGAACTACAAATTCAGTTACTTATTATAACTTTATACAGAATTTCTATTTCCTCCTGAGTCAGTTTTGGTAATTTGTGTCTTTTATGGTAGTCCCTTAAAATTATCTCCATTTTTATCAGATTGGGAGTGATGTCCTTTGTTTTCATTGTTGATTTTGGTAATTTCTGTCTTCTTGCTTTCTTTTTCTTAATCACTCTAGCTAAAGGTTTATCTTTTTTTTTTTTTTAGTCTTCAAATTACATACTTTTGGTTTAATTGAACTGATTTTCTGTGTTGGGTTTTTTGCTTGTTTGTTTTACTGATTTCTGCACTAATCTTTGTTATTTCCTTTATTCTGCTTAAGGTTTAATTTGTTCTTTTCTAATTTTGTAATGTGAATATTGATGTAGTTGACTTGTAATATTTCTTCTTTTTTAATATAGCTTCAGTGTTATGATTTTCGCCAACCACTGATCTAGCTGTGCTTTGTTCAAATTCATGTTTTAAAATTTCCTTTATGATTTCTTTTTTGTCCATGGGTTATTTAGATGTGCATTGTTTAAACTTCCAAATATTTGGAGATTTTCCAAGTTTCTTCCTGTTGTGATCTCTAGCACCATTTCAGTCATTTAAAATTTATTTAGATTTATTTTTTGGTCTAGCATATGTCCTATTCTGGAGAATGTTTCATGTGCATTTTAAAAGCATGTGTATTCTGCTCAGTTTAAGTCTTCTCTACAGTTATTCATTTTCTGTCCAGTTATTCTGTCAATTATCAAAAGTTGGATATTGAAATCTCTATAGAATTGTCTAGTTTTTCTTTCAGTTCTGTCAATTTTTCCTTCATATATTTGGGGACTCTGTTGTTAGGTATATATAAACACTTTTGTATCTTCTGGATGTATTGATACTTTTATCATTATGAAATACCTCTTTGTCTCCAGTATATTTCTTGTTTTAAAGTCCCTATGTCTGACATTAATATAGATGTTTCAGCTCTCCTATGGTTACTGCTTACAAGGGAAATATTTTGCTCTTTTTTTTTTTTTTGCTGTCCTTCTATTTTTTATCTTTGAATTGTGTTTTATAGCCAGTGTGAGAATTTCTGCCTTTTCACTGAATAATTAATAATATAATCATTGATAGGATTGGATTATGTCTTTCATTTTGCTATTTAATTCCTATATATTGCAGTTTTTCTTGTTCTGTTTTCCTTTTACTGTCTTGTGTGTTACACAAATATTTTAAGTGTAACATCTTTATTTCTGATTTTTAAACTATTTTTAAAATATATATTTTAAATAATTACTCTAGGGATTAAAATATACCTCTTACATGTCACAATCTAGTTCATGTTAATACTGACTTAATTCCTGTAAAATATAGCAACCTTGCTCTAACATAACTCCATTTCAACCCTTCCTTTATGCTACTGTTATTTATATAGTATACATATATGTATAATAAGCTTCAAACTTGTGTTATAATTATAGCTTTACAAAACGTTATATGACTTTTACAGAAATTAAGATAAGAAATATATTTATAAAGACTTTACATTTACTGATATATTTTCCATTTCCTGTGTTGTTTTTTTGGATTCAAGTTGCCCTCTGGTGCCACTTCCTCTCAGCCTGAGGAACTTTCTTTAGTATTTCCTGTAAAGCTGGTCAGCTAGCAACAAATTCTCTCAGTCTTCACCTGGAAATGTCTTTATTTCATTTTAATTATGAAAGAATAGTTTTATTAAATATAAAACTCTCGGTTGACAAGTTTTTTTCAGCAGTTTGAATATGTGATTCTATCCTCTTTTGATCTTTGTGGTTTCGGACAGGAAATCGATCATTAATCATATTGTTCTCTTGTACATGGTGAGTCATCTTCTCTAACTGGTTTCGATATTTTCTCTTGTCTTTGGCTTCCAGTAACTTGACTGTGATGTGTCTAGGTGTGGACCTCTTATTTATTCTTTGGGGTATGTTGAATTTCTGTGGTCTGTAGATTACTATTTTCATCAAACTGAGAACTTTTCAGCCATATGTCATTGAATATTTTTCTGTCATTTTCTCTCTTAGCCTTCAGGGACTCCAATGACATGTATGTGGATGTGTTCATTGTTATCCCACCAGTCTCTGAGGCTCTATTTATTTTTCCATAATCTATTTCCTCTCCGTTCTTAAGACTGAGTAATTTCTAATGATCTATGTTCATGCTCACTGACTTTTCTTCTATGACCTTCTCTCATATATTATTAAATTTTGGCTACATATATTTCAACTCAATTTCCATTAGATTCTTTTTTTATGTCTGTTTCTTTGTTGAGATTCTCTATTTGTTGACTCTTTGCTATTACACTATCCTTTAATTCTTAAGGTTTCCTTTAGTTCTTTGAACATATTTATAATAGCTACTTTAAAGTCTTTGCTTGTTAAATCTTAATTTCTGCACACACTCAGAGTTAGCTTCTTTTTTTCCCTAATTTGTATTTCCCTGGTGGCTAAGAGGTTAAAGTGTCTGCCTGCAAGGTGGGAGACCCGGGTTCAATCCCTGGGTCGGGAAGATCCCTTGGAGAAGGAAATAGCAACCCCCTCCAGTATTCTTGCCTGGAGAATCCCATGGATGGAGGAGCCTGGTAGGTTACAGTCCACGGGGTCGCAAAGAGTCGGACACGACTGAGCGACTTCACTCACTTATAGTTAATTTACAATGTTGTGCTAGTTTCTACTGTACAGCAACGTGAATCAGCTACAAGTACACATATATCCCCTCTTTTTCGGATTTCCTCCCCATTTAGGTCACCCTAGAGCACTGAGTAGAGCTCACTGTGCTAAAAAGTAGATTCTCATGAGTCATCTATTGTATACATAGTACCACTAGTGTGTGTATGTCAATCCCAACTCCCAGTTCAGCTCACCACCCCTTTGTCCCTCTTGGTATCCATATGTTTGTTCTCTCTGTCCGTGTGTCTATTTCTCCTTTGCAAATAAGATCGTCAGTACCATTTCTCTAGATTCCACGTATCTGTGTGGAAAACGACATTTGTTTTTCTCTTTCTTGCTTCACTCTATATGACAGTCTCTGGGCCCACCCATGTCTATACAAATGACCCAGTTTCATTCCTTTTCATGGCTGAATAATATTCCCTTATGCACCACATCTTCTTTATCCATTCTTTGTTTGATGGACGTTAGGTTGTTTCCATGACCTGGCTATTGTAAATAGTGCTGCAGTGAACATTGGGGTGCAGGTGTCTTTCTGAATTATGGTTTTTTCTGGGTATATGCCCAGTAGTGGAATTGCTGGGTCACATGATAGTTTTGTTTTTAGTTTTTTAAGGAATCTCCATAATGGCTGTATAAATTTACCTTCCCACCAACAGTGCAAGGGAATTCTCTTTTCTCCATACCCTCTCCAGCATTTGTTGCTTATAGATTTTGTGATGATGACCATTCTGACTGGTATGACATGATACCTCATTGTAGTTTTGATTTGCATTTCTCTAGTAATTAGTGGTGCTGAGCATTTTTTCATGTGTTTGTGGGCCATCTGTGCGTCTTCTTTGGAGAAATGTCCATTTAGGTCTTGCAGTCATTTTTTGATTGGGTTTTTTTTTTTATATTAAGCTGAATGAGCTGTTTTTATATTTTAGAAATTACTCATTTGTCAGTTGCTTTGTTTGCAAATATTTTCTCACATTCTAAGGGTTGTCTTTTTGTCTTATTTTTTGTTTCCTTTGCTGTGAAAAACCTTTTAAGTTTAATTAGGTTCCATTTGTTTTTTGTTTGTTTGTTTGTTTATTCTCATGACTCCAGGTTGGTCAAAAACTATTTTGCTGTGATTTATGTTAAAAGATGTTTCTTCTGCCTGTGTTTTCCTCTAAGAGTTTTATAGTGTCTGGCCTTACATTTAGGTCTCTAATCCATTTTAAATTTATTTTTGTGTATGATGTTAGACAGTATTCTAATTCCATTCTTTTACATGTAGCTGTCCAGCTTTCCCAGCACCACTTTTTGAAGAGGGTCTTTGTTCCATTGTATGTGCTAGCCTCCTTTGTCATAGAGTAAGTGACCGTAGGTGCATGGGTTTATCTCTGGGCTTTCTGTCCTGTTACACTGATCTATATTTCTGTTTTTTGTGTCAGTACCATACTGACTCGATTACGGTAACCTTATAGTATAGTATGAAGTCAGGCAGCCTGATTCCTCCAGCTCTGTTTTTCTTTTTTTTTTCTTTTTCTCAAGATTGCTTTTGCTATTCGAGGTCTTTTGTGGTTTCAAGAAAATTGTAAAATTTTTTGTACTAGTTCTGTGGAAAATGCCATTGTTGATTTGATAGGAATTGCTTTGAGTCATAGATTGCTTTGGGTAGTGTAATCATGTTCAGAATGTTGATTCTTCCGATGCAAGAACATGGTATACATTTCCATCTGTTTGTGTTGTCTTTGATTTCTTTCATATCTTACAGTTTTCTGTGTACAGGTCTTTTGCCGCCTTAGGTAGTTTTATTCCTAGGTATTTTATCCTTTTTGTTGCAATGATACATGGGATTGTTTCTTTAATTTCTCTTTCTGACCTTTCGTTTTTAGTGTATAGGAATGCAAGAGACTTCTGTGTATTGATTTTGTATCCTGTGACTTTACTAAATTCATTGATTAGCTCTAGTAGTTTGCTGATGATATCTTTAGGATGTTCTATGTATGTATTGTGTCATCTGCAAACAGTGACAGTTTAACTTCTTTTCCAATTTATATTCCTTTCATTTTTTTTTTCTTCCCTGATTGCTGTGTCCAGGACTTACAAAACCATTTTGGGTAATAGTGGGGAGAGTGGGTAACCTTGTCTTGTTCCTGAGTTTAGAGGAAGTTCTTTTTTCTCATGAATGAAAGTTATGTTTGCTGTGGGTTTATCATATATGCCTTTATTATATTCAGGTAGATTCCCTCTATGTCCACTTTAAGTAGAGTTTTTTAAATCATAAATGGGTATTGAATTTTGTCAATAGATTTTTCTGCATCTATTGAGATGATAATATGGTTTTTATTTTTCAATTTATTAATATGGTGTATCATACTGATTGATTTGCATATATTGAAGAATCCCTGCATGCCTGGGATAAATCCCACTTGATCATGATGTATGGTCCTTTTAACGTGTTGTTGGATTTGGATTGCTTGTATTTTGTTGAGGATTTTTGTCTGTGTTCATTAGTGATATTGACCTGTAATTTTCTTTTTTGTGTGATATCTTTGTTTTTGGTATCAGGGTGATGGTGGCCTCACAGAATGAGTTGGGAGTATTCCTCCCTCTGCAGTTTTTTGGAAGAGTTTAAGAAGCTTAGCCCTTCTCTAAATGTTTGATAGGATTTTCTGGTGAAGCCATTGGGTCTAGACTTTTGTTTGTTGGAAGATTTTTAATCACTGTTTCAGTTTTATTACTTGTAATTGTTCTGTTCATAGTTTCTGTTCTTCCTGGTTCAGTCTTGGAAGGTTGCACCTTTCTAAGAATTTGTCCATTTCTTCCAGGCTGTTCATTTTATTGGCATATAGTTGCTTATAGTAGTCTCTTATGAGCCTTTGTGTTTCTGCAGTGTCAGTTGTAACTTCTCCTTTTACATTTCTAATTTTACTGATTCGAGTCCTCTCCCTTTTCTTCTTAATGCGAAGTGAAGTCACTCAGTCATGTCCAACTCTTTGCAACCCCATGGACTGTAGCCTATCAGGCTCCTCCATCCATGGGATTTTCCAGGCAAGAGTGCTGGAGTGAATTGCCATTTCCTTCTCCAAGGGATCTTCCCGACCCAGGAAAGACTTCTTAATAAGTTTGTCTAAAGGTTTCTTAATTTTGTTTATCTTCTCAAAGAACCAGCTTTTAGTTTTGTTGATCTTTGCTATTTTTTTTTTTTAATTTCTATCTCATTTATTTCTTCTCTGAAATTTCCTTATACTAACTTTGGGTTTTGTTTGTTCTTTTATCTCTAATTGCTTTAGGTGTAAGTTTAGGTTATTTATTTGAGATTTTTCTCAGTTCTCAAGGTAAGATTGTATTGCTATAAACTTCCCTCTTAGAACTGCTTTTGTTGCATTTCACAGGTTTGGGGTCATTGTGTTTTCATTGTCATTTTTTTCCAGGTATTTTTTAATTTCCTCTGATTTCTTCAGCAATCTCTTGGTTATTTATAGCACAGAGGTAGTTTCTATTTGCTTTTTTTCCCTGAGTATGGATCATTCATTTTGAAGTATGAATCAGATTTTCTGTTTCTTCACATGTCTTATAATTTTTGTTGAAATCTTGACTTTATAGATAATATATTGGTGCAACTCTGGACTCTAGACCTAATGAAGCTCAGGTTTTTGATGATTCATCACAGAAAGAATTTAGTGAGAGACAGAAGTGAAGTGAAGTGAAGTCACTCAGTCATGTCCGACTCTTTGTGACCCTGTGGACTGTAGCCTACCAGGCTTCTCCGTCCGTGGGATTCGCCAGGCAAGGATACTGGAGTGGGTTACCATTTCCTTCTCCAGGGGATCTTCCTGACCCAGGGATCGAACCCAGGTCTCCCACATTGGAGGCAGACGGATAGGTAAAAAGTGATTTATTCAGAACTAAAGAGCCTCTTGATGAAGGTGAAAGAGGAGAGTGAAAAAACTAGTTTAAAATTTAATGTTCAAAAAACCAAGATCATGGCATCTGGTCCCATCACTTCATGGCAAATAGAGGGAAAACAATGGAAACAGTGAGAGCCTTTATTTTCTTGGGCTCCAAAGTCACTGCAGATGGTGACTGCAGCCATGTAATTAAAAAAGTGCTTGCTCCTTGGAAGAAAAGCTATGACCAACCTAGACAGCATATTAAAAAGCAGAGACATTACTTTGCCAACAAAGGTCCATCTAGTCAAAGCTGTGGTTTTTCCAGTAGTCATGTATGAATGTGAGAGTTGGACCATAAAGAAACCTGAGCACCAAAGAATTGTTGCTTTTGAACTGTGGTGTTGGAGAAGACTCTTGAGAGTCCCTTGGACAGCAAGGAGATCAAACCAGTCAGTCCTGAATATTCATTGGAAGGACTGATGCTGAAGCTCCAATACTTTGGCCGCTTGATGCAAAGAACTGACTCACTGGAAAAGACCCTGATGCTGGGAAAGATTGAAGGCAGGAGGAGAAAGGGATGATAGAGGATGAGATGGTTGGATGGCATCACTAACTCAATGGACTTGAGTTTGAACAAGCTCCGGGAGTTGATAATGGACAAGGAATCCTGGTGTGCTGCAGTCCTTGCAATCGCAAAGAGTTGGACACAACTGAGCAACTGAACTGAGCTGGAACTGCCGTGGCATCTTTGGGTGTGTCATTTAGCTTGCTGTTTGAGGAGAAAGGCCTGATAGAAGTCGACTTTCTGCCATCTTGGACCCATTTGATTCCAATAGATTTGTGTTGTGTCCTTGGTCTGTCATTCTTTCAAAAGTTGTGCCTGCCCCCTTTCCTTCCTGTTACAATTGGGCAGAGATGGTGCTCAAACACCTTAAGTGTATAAAATACATTTTCTGCTGATGGATCTGCGTGTGGGTTAAGGAATTCACTCAAAGCTCAGTCAGGCTGCCTCACTTATACTTACTTCCAGGCTCTCTTAACTCTCCCTGTATATATGCACAGTTTCCTGGACAGTCAGGGATGCATGGAAGACGATATCATTTTTCTATGGCTCTCTCATTTCCAGGATTTCTGCTGTCCGTTTCTGGCTGGTCAGCTGCTCACCACAGCCACAGCTGCAATTGCAGGCTAGCAGAGCTATTACTTTTCAATTCCTACTGAGTCTGTTTGCTGCCTTTATTGACAACACTGCTGGCTGTGGGTTTTCACCTTCCATCCGAGTCAAATTCACCACACCTCTGATAGTGAGGCTGCTGGTTTTCACAACCAGTATTGCCCTGATAAAATTACCAGGCTATTTGTGCTGGGGACACAGGGGAAAACGCAGCTCCAGCCATGAAGGTCACAGACTCTCGATATTCTTTCATAAAACTTTAGCAGCTTTTCATGACAAAATGTATCTCGACCTATTTCCATTTGGTTGATTTCCAAAGCCTTGAAACTGTTTCTTTGGGCATGAGAATTTGCCACCCTACAGCCAGAAGTCTTGCCCAATATATATTTTTAAAATGTAACCGCATGTACATCTTGTCCCTACACCAAGAAGGCAAACTGTTCTAGGGTTTTAGTTTGATTCGTGCATCTGATAATTTGGCTTCTTTTTATTGATTTTCTAAATTCCCAAATCGAACTTTTGGGATAATTCCCTCCTTTGACCCAGAAGCTCTTCGAAAATTTAAAGAAATATTAAGTGATCATGTAGTCAGAAGACTCCTAACTTAAGCGCCTTAAAGCCCTAAGAGTGGGAGAATGTAGTAACAGAAACGGGACTGTGCTTGGTCGCTCTGTCCTGTCCGACCCTTTGCAACCCCACGGACTAGCCCACCAGGCCCTGTCCATGGGGATTCTCCAGGCAAGAATACTGGAGTGGCTTGCCATGCCCTCCTCCAGGGGATCTTCCCAACCCAGGTCTGCTGCATTGCAGGTGGGTCTTTTACTGTCTGAGCCAGCAGGGAAGCCCAACAGAAACAGGGAGGAGCATCATACATTATTTTCAAAGCTTAAAAAACTGCTCAGTGAAGTTGTACAGTGATCAGAGAGAAGGCTAATCTAACCACCACACCCCGTTATCTAACTTTTGGACTGGAATTACTTCAACTCAGAATAAGAATTCTGGTAATCTTATGCCGATCAGAGGTTTTTGTTGGTAGTTATAAATAGCACTGGTTAACAAAAGTGGGAGGGTAAGCCGATTATTATCTAATAGAGAAGTTTATTTTAAACCTGGGTGTGGGTCCGAGGAAACAAAGTAACAATCAAAGGAGATAAAATGGGTGGAAATCTCTGACGTGGCCCTATCTCCCTCATACAGATGAGGGAACCTGAAACCAGTCTAGTTGGCAAGTTAATAGCAGGACCCAAACCTACGTCTATGGACAGCTCAGCTTACCCTTTAAGCCTACAAACATATTGTGGCATACAGTGCACGGCCACTGTCAATAATATAAACCACAGACCAGCGCTAATAGACGGAGAAGGCAATGGCACCCCACTCCAGTACTCCTGCCTGGAAAATCCCATGGACCGAGGAGCCTGGTGGGCTGCAGTCCATGGGGTCGCTAAGAGTCTGAGATGACTGAGTGACTTCACTTTCACTTTTTCCTTTCGTGCATTGGAGGAGGAAATGGCAACCCACTCCAGTGTTCTTGCCTGGAGAATCCCAGGGATGGGGGAGCCTGATGGGCTGCTGTCTATGTGGTCGCACAGAGTCAGACACGACTGAAGTGACTTAGCAGCAGTAGCAGCAGCGCTAATAGAACTTTCTGTAATGATGGAAATGTTCATATTGTACTGCTCCAAACAGTAGCCACTAGTCACATATAGCTCTTAAGTACTTGAAATGTGGCTAGAAAACTGAGGAACTAAGCTGAATTTTTTAATTTAATTTGATTATAGTGACTAATGTTTTGGAGAAAAAGATACAGACATTTGTGTCATTTGTAAAACTAAGTTCCTCCTCTAAGTTATTCAAAGTATAAAGCAATTATGTTCAAGCTTTAAACCACAAAATCCTTTCTTTAAAAAAAAAGTGTGTGTGTGCCAAGAGTTGAACACAACTGAACACCACACATGTGTACACACACACACACACACACAGTTTCCAAATCAATTTAAAGTGTAAACTGGAAGAGCTAACATGAGAGTGGTCCTGGAACCCAATACTCCCTCCTTACTTTTTACCCTTATCAGTTCTCACATGTCCTGACCCACCTGGGCTCTTGGGCACCTCTTCAGAACCATCAAGAGTGCACTGAGCACAGTGTGAAAATCACCAACCAAAAAATGCAGGAAAACCGAGGAGCAGCAGGTAACTTCCCTAACAAATCTTTACTGGGCAGCAGCTGGCATCAGCAACTGGCAGCATGGGTCTAAAGGTTGTAGGAGTTACACAGAAAATATGCCCCCGCCATGAAGAGAGCAAAGAGACAACAGTGTTTATCAATAACATCTCAGCCAGATGCTGACAATACCTTAACTCATTTGGTCATTGCATTAGCCCTGTGACGTAAGCACTATGATCCTCATTTCACAGTTTAGTCTGCAAGGCTCTGAGAGAGAAACTGGTCACCTAAGGGCACACACACAACCGGTCAGGAGGAACTGGAACCCATGTCTGCCTGACCCAAATCTGTGTTGTGCTCCCTCCGAGGCTCATCATACAGATGGGGACGTTGTCTGCACCTAGAGGCTCAAGTGAGCTTCCATGGGAACTAGAAATGTGAGAAACAATATTTTTCTATGAGGTTAAGTTGTCAGTGGATCAAGGAGGAGATATTTACAAATAGCTCCCAGGCCCAGAAGTTTCTATGGAATATATTCAATGTCTAAATAAATTTTAAATGCCAGATGGAGTATATTCAGTATCCAATACATAGTTGTCAGATGGGGCTTGGGGTGGGTCAGCCATGAAAGAACAAAAAAGGAGAGGATAATAAGATGGATTAAAAGCAAGACAGACCCAGGCACAGTCAGGAACCAGAATTCAGCCAGGGAGTTGAGTATTCCTAACCCAGACACAGGTTCCCTGGGCATCCAACCGTGAGGTGAATACGTCAGTGTGGTCGTGTGATGCATCTGCTGCATTGATCTTTATTCTCAGTTCCTGGCACAGAGCTCCTAACCCTTGTACTGGCAAGTTTCTGAATGATAGGGGCAGAGGCAGCATCTTTTGTTCTCATGCTAGGTCTTAGTCCCTGGTTCCTGACGCCAGAGCTTCTAAGATGCTTGGAATCTTGAGGGTGACGAGTGTCTTTCTGTATACTATGAGCTGACGGATAGCCGAGGGTGCTGAGATAGTTTCAGGATAAGGGCTCGTCACCAGAACAACCAAGGCATGATTTCAGCCCTACTTCCCAACCTCTGGGGAAGGGAGAGAGCCTGGAAAGTGAGTTAATCACCAATTGCCAATGGTTTAAGCAATTGTGTCTCTATAACGGAACCTTCATAAAACTTCTGAACAGAGTTTGGAGAATTTCTGGCTTGGGGAACGCATCAAGGTGCTGGGAGGGCGAAGTGCCCAGAGAGGGCGTAGAAGCGTCCCAGCCACCACCCTTCCTCCCCTCCAGCATACTTTGCTCAGTGCATCTTTTCTGTTTGGCTGTTCCTGCATTGCATCCTTTATAATAAATTAGTGATAGTAATAACAGTTCTGTGCACTGTTGTAGCACGTTATCAAACCTGATCCCAGACACAAAACTGACACTGAAGTGGGGACAGTCTTGTGGGAATGAGCTCTCAAACTGGGGGGATTTCACCAACTCTAGGTGGTTACTGTCAGAATTGAATTGTAGAACACCCAGTTTATGTCTGCAGAAAACTGAAGAATTGCTTGGTCTCAAAAACCTGGTGTCAGAAGTATTGGGTGTCAGAAGTATTTTGAATAGTTTAGTCTGTTCAATTTGCAGCCTGTTGAGCTTGAAATCAGGGAACCTTTGTGTCCAGGCTCACTGTGGCCTCCTCATGGGCCGCCTGCAGGAGGAAGCTGTGTCAACTAGGGGGCATTTTTTCCTCCTTAGGGATGGATGTCTGTCATTGCAGTTCTTCCGAAAGACCCTGACCACTGACCCAGGCTACTCAGCCATGGTTCATATGTCTTCCTCCCTCTAGAGAAAGCCATTCCAACCCCAGAGGAAAATAGGAGTTGATATGTAAAGCCTTAACCTTAGAGGTTTTTGTCCTTGGACAGGGATTTCTCCTGGTGAATTATGACATAGCTTCCCATGAAGTTTGCTGTTTGTGGGTTTTTTAAAATATTTATTTATTTGGCTGTGCTGAGTCTTAGTTGCAGCATGCAAACTCTTAGTTGCAGCATGTGGAATCTAGTTCCCTGACCAGGATCCAACCTGGGTCCCTGTATTGGGAGCAAAGAGTCAGCCACTGGACCACCAGGGAAGTCCCTCCCATGAAGTTCTGGGAGCAGATGTGCTGATCAAACATTGAGATGTGAGATTCAGATTTGAGTAACTGGCAGAACTCATTGACTCTGAGTGGGCTCAGAAGTTAGCAAAGACTTCAAAGCAGCTATTATGAATAAGTTCAGAGAATTAAAGGAAACTCTGATGGCAGTGACTGAATATATAATGAGTCTCAATAAGGAAGTAAAAATTGTAAAAAAAAAAAAAAAAAAAAAGGGACATTCACTTACAGCATGGAGTGAGGAGGTCAACACATCTTCTCTCAGAAATTATAAATCTGGAGAAAATTGTCAAAACATATATAACATTTACCTCCTAACACTGAGGACTGCTTTGTTCAAACAGAATACCTGGAACTCACCAGGTAAATGGAAAAATGGAAACCACCTGAGAAAGAAGCAGGCCGCCCACCTCCTGCTGCCCGTCTCCCTCCCTGGCTTGCTGCACCTCCTGCTGCCCCCTTTGGTGGGTCTGTAACACCCATTTGAGAGCCATGGCAGTGAACCAACCAATTGGCAGTGTAGGGTAAACTCAGGTTCTCACTGCCTTTAAAGCCCAGGGTAAAATTCTGGATTATCTAATAATAATCCTGTCTTTCGCTGGCCTTGGTTAGCTCAGCAGATCTCACTAGAACCAATACCTCCCAGAGGGCTTTTTAGAAATTTGTAGGGATTTTGTGGTTGTTGTTCAGTCACTCATTTGTGTCCAACTCATTTGTGTCCAGCTCTTCATGACCCCGTGGACTGCAGCACTCCAGGCTTCCCTGTCCTTCACCATCTTGCGGAGTCTGCTCAAACTCATATCCATTGAGTCGGTGATGCCATCCAACCATCTCATCCTCTCTCATCCCCTTCTCCTCCTGCCCTCAGTCTTTCCCAGCATCAGGGCCTTTTCCAGTGAGTCACCTCTTCAGGTGGCCAAAGTATTGGAACTTCAGCATCAATCCTTCCAATGAATATTCAAGGTTGATTTCCTTTAGGACTGACTGGTTTGATCTGCTTGCTGTCCAAACAAAGAAAAGGAAAGATATATCCATCTGAATGCAGAGTTTCAGAAAAGAGCAAAGAGAAATAAGAAAGCCTTCTTAAGTGAACAAAGCAAAGAAATAGAGGAAAACAATAGAATGGGAAAGACTAGAGATTTCTTCAAGAAAATTAGAGATAGCATGGGAACATTTCATGCAATGATGGGCATAATAAAGGACAGAAATGGTATGGACCTAACAGAAGCAGAACATATTAGGAAGAGGTGGCAAGAATACACAGAGTAAGTAAGTAAAAATAAGTGTTAGTCGCCCAGTTGTGCCTGACTCTTTGCGACCCCATGGATTGCAGCCCACTAGGCTCCTCTGTCCATGAATGATGGGCATAATAAAGGACAGAAATGGTATGGACCTAACAGAAGCAGAACATATTAGGAAGAGGTGGCAAGAATACACAGAGTAAGTAAGTAAAAATAAGTGTTAGTCGCCCAGTTGTGCCTGACTCTTTGCGACCCCATGGATTGCAGCCCACTAGGCTCCTCTGTCCATGAGATTTTCCAGGCAAGGATACGGGAGTGGGTTGCTATTTCCTTTTCCAGGGCATCTTCCCAACTAGGGATCGAACCCGGGTCTCCTGCACTGCAGATTCTTTACCAACTGAGCTACAAGGGAAGCCCAGAATACACAGAAGAACGGTACAAAATAGGTCTTAATGACCTAGGTAACCACGATGGTGTGATCACTCACCTACAGTCAGTATCCTGAAGTGTGAAGTCAAGTGGGCCTTAGAAAGCATCACTATGAACAAAGCTAGTGGAAGTGATGAAATTCCAAATGAGCTATTTCAAATCATAAAAGGTGATGCTGTGAAAGTGCTGCACTCAGCAGCCCAACAAATTTGGAAAACTCAGCAGTGGCCACAGGACTGGAAAAGGTCAGTTTTCATTCCAACCCGAAAAGAAAGGTAATGTCAAAGAATGTTCAAACTACTGCACAGTTGCGCTCATTTCTCATGCTAGCAAAGTAATGCTCAAATTTCTGCAAGCTAGGCTTCAATAGTATGTCGACCGAGAATTTCCAGATGTTCAAGCTGAATTTAGAAAAGACAGAGGAATCAGAGATCAAATTGCCAACATCTATTGGATCACAGAAAAAGCATGGGAATTCCAGAAAAACATCTACTTCTGCTTCATTGACTACACTAAAGCTTTTGACTATGTGAATCATAACAAACAATGGAAAATTCTTAAAGAGATGGGAATACCAGACCACCTTACCTGCCTCCCGCAAAACCTGCATGCGGATCAAGAAGCAACTATTAGAATTGGACATGGAACAATGGACTGGTTTAAAATTGGTAAAGGAGTACACCAAGGCTGTATATTATCTTATTTAACTTCTATGCAGAGTACATCGTGAGAAATGCCGGGCTGGATGAAGCTTAATCTGGTATCAAGAATGCTGGGAGAAATATCAATAACCTCAGATATTCAGATGACACCACCCTAATGACAGAAAGTGAAGAGGAACTAAAGAGCCTCTTGATGAATGTGAAAGAGGAGAGTGAAAAGGCTGGCTTATAAATCAATATTCAAAAAACTAAGATCATGGCATCTAGTCCCATTACTTATGGCAAATAGGGAAAAAATGGAAACAGTGACAGACTTTATTTTCTTGGGCTCCAAAATCACAGCAGATGGTAACTGCAGCCATGAAATTAAAAGACATTTGTTCCTTGGAAGAAAAGCTATGAAAACCTAGGCACTGTAAGAGGATGAGATGGTTGGATGGCATCACTAACTCAATGGACTTGAGTTTGAACAAGCTCCGGGAGTTGATAATGGACAAGGAATCCTGGTGTGCTGCAGTCCTTGCAATCGCAAAGAGTTGGACACAACTGAGCAACTGAACTGAGCTGGAACTGCCGTGGCATCTTTGGGTGTGTCATTTAGCTTGCTGTTTGAGGAGAAAGGCCTGATAGAAGTCGACTTTCTGCCATCTTGGACCCATTTGATTCCAATAGATTTGTGTTGTGTCCTTGGTCTGTCATTCTTTCAAAAGTTGTGCCTGCCCCCTTTCCTTCCTGTTACAATTGGGCAGAGATGGTGCTCAAACACCTTAAGTGTATAAAATACATTTTCTGCTGATGGATCTGCGTGTGGGTTAAGGAATTCACTCAAAGCTCAGTCAGGCTGCCTCACTTATACTTACTTCCAGGCTCTCTTAACTCTCCCTGTATATATGCACAGTTTCCTGGACAGTCAGGGATGCATGGAAGACGATATCATTTTTCTATGGCTCTCTCATTTCCAGGATTTCTGCTGTCCGTTTCTGGCTGGTCAGCTGCTCACCACAGCCACAGCTGCAATTGCAGGCTAGCAGAGCTATTACTTTTCAATTCCTACTGAGTCTGTTTGCTGCCTTTATTGACAACACTGCTGGCTGTGGGTTTTCACCTTCCATCCGAGTCAAATTCACCACACCTCTGATAGTGAGGCTGCTGGTTTTCACAACCAGTATTGCCCTGATAAAATTACCAGGCTATTTGTGCTGGGGACACAGGGGAAAACGCAGCTCCAGCCATGAAGGTCACAGACTCTCGATATTCTTTCATAAAACTTTAGCAGCTTTTCATGACAAAATGTATCTCGACCTATTTCCATTTGGTTGATTTCCAAAGCCTTGAAACTGTTTCTTTGGGCATGAGAATTTGCCACCCTACAGCCAGAAGTCTTGCCCAATATATATTTTTAAAATGTAACCGCATGTACATCTTGTCCCTACACCAAGAAGGCAAACTGTTCTAGGGTTTTAGTTTGATTCGTGCATCTGATAATTTGGCTTCTTTTTATTGATTTTCTAAATTCCCAAATCGAACTTTTGGGATAATTCCCTCCTTTGACCCAGAAGCTCTTCGAAAATTTAAAGAAATATTAAGTGATCATGTAGTCAGAAGACTCCTAACTTAAGCACCTTAAAGCCCTAAGAGTGGGAGAATGTAGTAACAGAAACGGGACTGTGCTTGGTCGCTCTGTCCTGTCCGACCCTTTGCAACCCCACGGACTAGCCCACCAGGCCCTGTCCATGGGGATTCTCCAGGCAAGAATACTGGAGTGGCTTGCCATGCCCTCCTCCAGGGGATCTTCCCAACCCAGGTCTGCTGCATTGCAGGTGGGTCTTTTACTGTCTGAGCCAGCANGACTAGCCCACCAGGCCCTGTCCATGGGGATTCTCCAGGCAAGAATACTGGAGTGGCTTGCCATGCCCTCCTCCAGGGGATCTTCCCAACCCAGGTCTGCTGCATTGCAGGTGGGTCTTTTACTGTCTGAGCCAGCAGGGAAGCCCAACAGAAACAGGGAGGAGCATCATACATTATTTTCAAAGCTTAAAAAACTGCTCAGTGAAGTTGTACAGTGATCAGAGAGAAGGCTAATCTAACCACCACACCCCGTTATCTAACTTTTGGACTGGAATTACTTCAACTCAGAATAAGAATTCTGGTAATCTTATGCCGATCAGAGGTTTTTGTTGGTAGTTATAAATAGCACTGGTTAACAAAAGTGGGAGGGTAAGCCGATTATTATCTAATAGAGAAGTTTATTTTAAACCTGGGTGTGGGTCCGAGGAAACAAAGTAACAATCAAAGGAGATAAAATGGGTGGAAATCTCTGACGTGGCCCTATCTCCCTCATACAGATGAGGGAACCTGAAACCAGTCTAGTTGGCAAGTTAATAGCAGGACCCAAACCTACGTCTATGGACAGCTCAGCTTACCCTTTAAGCCTACAAACATATTGTGGCATACAGTGCACGGCCACTGTCAATAATATAAACCACAGACCAGCGCTAATAGACGGAGAAGGCAATGGCACCCCACTCCAGTACTCCTGCCTGGAAAATCCCATGGACCGAGGAGCCTGGTGGGCTGCAGTCCATGGGGTCGCTAAGAGTCTGAGATGACTGAGTGACTTCACTTTCACTTTTTCCTTTCGTGCATTGGAGGAGGAAATGGCAACCCACTCCAGTGTTCTTGCCTGGAGAATCCCAGGGATGGGGGAGCCTGATGGGCTGCTGTCTATGTGGTCGCACAGAGTCAGACACGACTGAAGTGACTTAGCAGCAGTAGCAGCAGCGCTAATAGAACTTTCTGTAATGATGGAAATGTTCATATTGTACTGCTCCAAACAGTAGCCACTAGTCACATATAGCTCTTAAGTACTTGAAATGTGGCTAGAAAACTGAGGAACTAAGCTGAATTTTTTAATTTAATTTGATTATAGTGACTAATGTTTTGGAGAAAAAGATACAGACATTTGTGTCATTTGTAAAACTAAGTTCCTCCTCTAAGTTATTCAAAGTATAAAGCAATTATGTTCAAGCTTTAAACCACAAAATCCTTTCTTTAAAAAAAAAGTGTGTGTGTGCCAAGAGTTGAACACAACTGAACACCACACATGTGTACACACACACACACACACACAGTTTCCAAATCAATTTAAAGTGTAAACTGGAAGAGCTAACATGAGAGTGGTCCTGGAACCCAATACTCCCTCCTTACTTTTTACCCTTATCAGTTCTCACATGTCCTGACCCACCTGGGCTCTTGGGCACCTCTTCAGAACCATCAAGAGTGCACTGAGCACAGTGTGAAAATCACCAACCAAAAAATGCAGGAAAACCGAGGAGCAGCAGGTAACTTCCCTAACAAATCTTTACTGGGCAGCAGCTGGCATCAGCAACTGGCAGCATGGGTCTAAAGGTTGTAGGAGTTACACAGAAAATATGCCCCCGCCATGAAGAGAGCAAAGAGACAACAGTGTTTATCAATAACATCTCAGCCAGATGCTGACAATACCTTAACTCATTTGGTCATTGCATTAGCCCTGTGACGTAAGCACTATGATCCTCATTTCACAGTTTAGTCTGCAAGGCTCTGAGAGAGAAACTGGTCACCTAAGGGCACACACACAACCGGTCAGGAGGAACTGGAACCCATGTCTGCCTGACCCAAATCTGTGTTGTGCTCCCTCCGAGGCTCATCATACAGATGGGGACGTTGTCTGCACCTAGAGGCTCAAGTGAGCTTCCATGGGAACTAGAAATGTGAGAAACAATATTTTTCTATGAGGTTAAGTTGTCAGTGGATCAAGGAGGAGATATTTACAAATAGCTCCCAGGCCCAGAAGTTTCTATGGAATATATTCAATGTCTAAATAAATTTTAAATGCCAGATGGAGTATATTCAGTATCCAATACATAGTTGTCAGATGGGGCTTGGGGTGGGTCAGCCATGAAAGAACAAAAAAGGAGAGGATAATAAGATGGATTAAAAGCAAGACAGACCCAGGCACAGTCAGGAACCAGAATTCAGCCAGGGAGTTGAGTATTCCTAACCCAGACACAGGTTCCCTGGGCATCCAACCGTGAGGTGAATACGTCAGTGTGGTCGTGTGATGCATCTGCTGCATTGGTCTTTATTCCCAGTTCCTGGCACAGAGCTCCTAACCCTTGTACTGGCAAGTTTCTGAATGATAGGGGCAGAGGCAGCATCTTTTGTTCTCATGCTAGGTCTTAGTCCCTGGTTCCTGACGCCAGAGCTTCTAAGATGCTTGGAATCTTGAGGGTGACGAGTGTCTTTCTGTATACTATGAGCTGACGGATAGCCGAGGGTGCTGAGATAGTTTCAGGATAAGGGCTCGTCACCAGAACAACCAAGGCATGATTTCAGCCCTACTTCCCAACCTCTGGGGAAGGGAGAGAGCCTGGAAAGTGAGTTAATCACCAATTGCCAATGGTTTAAGCAATTGTGTCTCTATAACGGAACCTTCATAAAACTTCTGAACAGAGTTTGGAGAATTTCTGGCTTGGGGAACGCATCAAGGTGCTGGGAGGGCGAAGTGCCCAGAGAGGGCGTAGAAGCGTCCCAGCCACCATCCTTCCTCCCCTCCAGCATACTTTGCTCAGTGCATCTTTTCTGTTTGGCTGTTCCTGCATTGCATCCTTTATAATAAATTAGTGATAGTAATAACAGTTCTGTGCACTGTTGTAGCACGTTATCAAACCTGATCCCAGACACAAAACTGACACTGAAGTGGGGACAGTCTTGTGGGAATGAGCTCTCAAACTGGGGGGATTTCACCAACTCTAGGTGGTTACTGTCAGAATTGAATTGTAGAACACCCAGTTTATGTCTGCAGAAAACTGAAGAATTGCTTGGTCTCAAAAACCTGGTGTCAGAAGTATTGGGTGTCAGAAGTATTTTGAATAGTTTAGTCTGTTCAATTTGCAGCCTGTTGAGCTTGAAATCAGGGAACCTTTGTGTCCAGGCTCACTGTGGCCTCCTCATGGGCCGCCTGCAGGAGGAAGCTGTGTCAACTAGGGAGCATTTTTTCCTCCTTAGGGATGGATGTCTGTCATTGCAGTTCTTCCGAAAGACCCTGACCACTGACCCAGGCTACTCAGCCATGGTTCATATGTCTTCCTCCCTCTAGAGAAAGCCATTCCAACCCCAGAGGAAAATAGGAGTTGATATGTAAAGCCTTAACCTTAGAGGTTTTTGTCCTTGGACAGGGATTTCTCCTGGTGAATTATGACATAGCTTCCCATGAAGTTTGCTGTTTGTGGGTTTTTAAAAATATTTATTTATTTGGCTGTGCTGAGTCTTAGTTGCAGCATGCAAACTCTTAGTTGCAGCATGTGGAATCTAGTTCCCTGACCAGGATCCAACCTGGGTCCCTGTATTGGGAGCAAAGAGTCAGCCACTGGACCACCAGGGAAGTCCCTCCCATGAAGTTCTGGGAGCAGATGTGCTGATCAAACATTGAGATGTGAGATTCAGATTTGAGTAACTGGCAGAACTCATTGACTCTGAGTGGGCTCAGAAGTTAGCAAAGACTTCAAAGCAGCTATTATGAATAAGTTCAGAGAATTAAAGGAAACTCTGATGGCAGTGACTGAATATATAATGAGTCTCAATAAGGAAGTAAAAATTGTAAAAAAAAAAAAAAAAAAAANGGGGGGCTCCAAAATCACTGCAGATTATGACTGCAGCCATGAAATTAAAAGGCACTTACTCCTTAGAAGAAAAGTTATGACCAACGTAGACAGCATATTAAAAAGCAGAGACATTACTTTGCCAACAAAGGTCCATCTAGTCAAGGCTATGGTTTTTCCAGTGGTCATGTATGGATTTGATAGTTGGACTATAAAGAAAGCTGAGCACTGAAGAACTGATGCTTTTGAACTGTGGTGTTGGAGAAGACTCTTGAGAGTCCCTTGGACTGTGAGGAGATCCAACCAGTCCATCCTAAAGGAAATCAGTCCTGAATATTCATTAGAAGGACTGATGTTGAAGCTGAAACTCCAATACTTTTGCCACCTGATGCAAAGAACTGACTCATTTGAAAAGATCCTGATGCTGTGAAAGACTGAGGGCAGGAGGAGACGGTGACATCAGAGGACGAGATGATTGGATGGCGTCACCGACTCAATGGACATGAATTTGAGCAAGCTCCAGGAATTAGTGATGGACAGAGAGGCCTGGCGTGCTGCAGTCCATGGGGTCACACAAGAGTCAGACACAACTGAACAACTGAACTGAACAAAATTCTAGAAATGAGCCTACCACATAAAATAAGTTGTTTTTTGGCTTTTCTTTTTTAACTTCAGCAAATATTGTTCATCCTTTCATAAAGTCACATCACTAATACCATGGTGTGTGGTATTTGAGTTGTAAAACAACATCTGTCAGTCTGCATTTTCTCTGTAATTCACTGTGGCTTCTAATGCAGTATAATCATGTCAGTCATTTACATATTGAGATAGAGATTACTGTATCATAAGTTACTGTACTATTCTCTTTTAAACTATGTCTAGAGCATTGTATTGATATATTTTGAAATTATATGTGTAGGTCAGTTACCTTATCTATGAATTTCATAATAGGTAAATGGCATTACAAAAATATTTCATTTAAAAGAGGGTTTTGGGTCTGACAGACTTGAGAACCATCAACTTAGACAGTATTCTTATCACTTCCACCTTCTCTCTACTACTTTCATTCCACAGGGGGGCCCAGATCACTGATTTGAGAAAATACAAGGTGAGTACAATTAAATGCCAAAGGAAGTGGTTCAGACTAGGTATCTGGGAAGAATTCTTTTGAAAGGTTGCTTAGTGGAAGCTGCAGGAATTAGGGAGGCCAGGGATGGTGGAGCCTGGTGGGCTGCTGTCTGTGGGGTCACACAGAGTCGGGCACATCTGAAGCGACTTAGCAGCAGCAGCAGCAGCATGGAAATGAGATGTAAATAGGACTTTCAGAGGGGAGTAGGGCTTGGAGGACAGGGAAAGGGAATCTTGCCCAGAGTTTTGTACAAGGGAGGATACTACACAAATGTCTTAAATGTGAAGGGGAGAACAGTCTTAGCCCACGCATGGTGCAGCCACGCCAGGCAACCGCAGAGAGGCGCGGGCTGCTGTGCACATTCTGCTCCCTGAGAGGCTCAGAGGGGTTTCCTCGGTTAGTTATGGATTTTATTGTTCCACTGCTCTGATGATAGTTTATCATCATAGCCTGTCACCGCTGCTAAGGAACAGATGTTTAATTTTCTAATTTAGTGACACTAAAAATGCTGATAGTAGAGTCATTAATTTAAATATAAAGATTGAAAATCCCAGTAATCATGGTTCAGTTCAGTTCAGTTCAGTCGCTCAGTCGTGTCTGACTCTTTGCGACCCCATGAATTGCAGCACGCCAGGCCTCCCTGTTCATTACCATCTCTCGGAGTTCACTCAGACTCACGTCCATCGAGTCCGTGATGCCATCCAGCCATCTCATCCTCGGTCGTCCCCTTCTCCTCCTGCCCCCAATCCCTCCCAGCATCAGAGTCTTTTCCAGTGAGTCAGCTCTTCTCATGAGGTGGCCAAAGTACTGGAGTTTCAGCCTTAGCATCATTCCTTCCAAAGAAATCCCAGGGTTGATCTCCTTCAGAATGGACTGGTTGGAGCTCCTTGTGGTCCAAGGAACTCTCAGGAGTTTTCTCCAACACCAGAGTTCAAAAGCATCAATTCTTTGGCGCTCAGCCTTCACAGTCCAACTCACACATCCATACATGACCACAGGAAAAACCATAGCCTTGACTAGGCGAGTCGTCCCCTTCTCCTCCTGCCTCCAATCGCTCCCAGCATCAGAGTCTTTTCCAATGAGTCAGCTCTTCGCATGAGGTTTAGCAATACATAACCACTGAACTTAGGGACTTCACTTATTATTTTGCCAGCTTTGCAGACTATAGTCAGTCAACACTCCATATCCATAGCTTCTTGAGCCCTGGACTTAACCAACTGCTGGTCAAAAATATTGGAAAAAATCCAGAAGGTTCCAAAAAGTAACACTTGATTTTGCCAGATTGGGCAACTATTTATAAAGTAATCACATTGTGCTTACAACTCTACCTATAGCATTGACTTTGTATTAGATGTTATAAGTTATAGAGATGATGTAAAGTGTATGGGAGGATGTGTATAGGTTATATGAAAATAATTTGCAATTTTATAGAAGACACTTGATCATCCTCAGATTTTCATAGCTGAGGAGGGTTCTGAGATCAATCCCCTGTGGATACCAAGGAACTACTGTACTGACCTTAGCTGGATGGTTATCATTTGGGCTCTCCCATGTTGTAGATGAAGCTGAGGTCAGCTGAAGCCTACTAGCTGCTTGTGGTAGATGGGTCACTCACATGACTGAAATATGATGCTGGATCTAGGCTCAGCTGGCTCTAGACAGAGCTCAACTATGGCTGTTGATTGGAGTGTCTACGTAAGTACTCATCTTATGGCTTGGGATTCTACCTGATGGCTGGGTTCTCAGAAGTCCAAGAGCTGGTATTCTAAAATAACCAAGCAGAAGTTGTTATTACTCATAAAACTCAGCTTTGGAAATCATACAATATTACTTAGTTCTTTCTATCTTTTTTATTTTATATTAAAATATAGTTGATTAACTATGTTGTATTAATTTCAGGTATAAGACAAAGTGATTCAGTTATACATATATATGTATCTATTGTTTTTCAGATTTTTTTCTCATTTAAGTTGCTACATAATATTTAGCAGAGTTCCTGGTGCTATACGGTAGGTCCTTGTTGGTTATCCTTTTTAAATATAGCAGTGTGTACATTCCAATCCCAAACTCCCTATCACCCCCAACACCTTTCCTCCCTGATAACCATAAATTCATCCCCTAAGTCTGTGGGTGTGTTTGTTTTGTAAATACGTTCATTTGTGTCATCCCTTGAAGTTCTTTCACTTTTTATCTGTTAAATGTATCACAGGGTCAGTGCAGATTCAAGGGGTAGGGAACTAGATTTAACCTCTTGAAGAGAAGACTAAGAATTTGTAGCCGCCTCTAATTTCTATGTATTATGAGTTTTAATTGTATCTGTGGTTAGACTAGGGATGCCTGCATTGACCTGTATTACTTAGAGTTAACAGAAAGATCATAAGTAGGCATTCACAGAGATTAATAAAATGACTAAGCTATTGAGAAGTACACACACACACACACACACACACACACACAAGAAAACAGAACAATTAAAGCTGACTTTTAAAATAAGGACTTCTGTAATGTCCCAGAAGAGAATTCCAAAGACAGGACAGTTCCTGGGCTGGTAAAATCAGTGATTCAGTGCCCTCAAGGATCCTGGCTGTCTCCCTCTTTCTTCTCAGTGATCCTGGGCAATTCAGCATAGCCTCTGAAGTTGGCTCCCTCCGTGATCCTGAGATGGGAGTCACAGTTGCCAGCTCATACAGAGAAGCCCAGACACAGAAAAAGGAATGTGACTGTCTTGGTTTTCTTTTTTTTTTAAGTTTGAGAGAAATCCCCGGAAAAAACTCCTCTAAAGATTTTCCCTCAGATTTTATCAGCCAGATTTGCATGACAAGCTCACGCTTGAACCAAGGGGATGAGATCTAATGTGTTGGGTTTGGTCTAATCACTGTCCATCCTCTGGAGCTGAGGGGAGGGTCTCAGTCACCATGGAAGGAGTGGTTGGAATGAACCAGTCAGGCTGCTGACAGCAAGGAGAAGCAGAGCAAAGTTGTGGAGGAGGCAACTATAGTGCCTAGGGATTTCCAGATTGTTTTCTGCTGAGCATTCTTTGGAGGTGCAGGGAAAAAAGGAGTTCTTTGGTCAATAAACATGGAAAAGGTGCATTATATCGCTTCCTAGAAATTCACAATGTCATCAGCATATTAAAGGCTCTGAGAAAGCCTGTACTTTGAGTTTATCCCAGAAATTTTCAGACATGTTTCACCATGTAAACTTCTGTTTTTTAAAATCTTTGAAGAGGTGTTCCATGAAATATCTGTTTGTGAGACAGTGGGTTGAATACTGGATATTCAATTGGTTTTTGTAACAATATTTTAAGTTAGGTGTCAATAAGTTTTTGTGCAGGTACGTGGGAAGAAGAATTTTAGACGGCTTTAATTTGGAGTATTTTCCTACTTTAAAAAAGAGCATTAAAACGTTGCAGAATTCATTTGTTCGCTTCCCTGAATTAGGGTGCGGTGGCTGGGCTGGGCTTGAGACTGACTTGTTTGCTGAAACTAGATCTGTGAAAAGATCTAGATTTGAGATCTGTTGTTTTCATTCTGTAGTCTTTGGAGCAAACAAAAGTTATTCTGTTGGCTAGGGTGAGTTCCAGATAAGATGTCCAGCCTTTTTATTAGTTTGTGTTCCTGCAGAACACAGGGAAAAGAACAATGCAAAGAGACTGCGCAAGTCACGTGGATTAGGCCACCCAAGGGCAACATAATGGTTAATGAGTATGTGTGAAGTCGCTCAGTCGTGCCCGACTCTGCGACCCCATGGACTGTAGCCCGCCAGGCTCCTCTGTCCGTGGGATTCTCCAGGCAAGAGTACTGGAGTGGGTTGCCATTCCCTTCTCCAGGGGATCTTCCCAACCCAGGGATTGAACCCGAGTCTCCCGCACTGTAGACAGACACTTTACCGTTGGAGCCACCAGGGTTAATAGTGTCCAACAATAAGAACAGGTGGCCTCACTTAGGCCACTAACCAGTTTTAGAACTTTCAACTTAGAAAGTCGTTCCATGTGCCCAACCCATGTGCTCACTTAACAATATACTTGGACATTCTTTATATGTACAAGGCCCTGGGAGATTCAAAGGTGAACAAAATCAGAAGCATGGTTATTGCTTTAACAAGTGCACTACCTAATTGGTGTCAAGATACAAGACCAAACATTAAAAATAATAGGATAGCTAAATGATATAGGGAAATTTCAGAAGAAAGTCACCAGATATTATTAAGGCTACATGAGACCCACCTTGAATTTCTGCTTAAAAGGTTATTTTCCTATTTCTAGTCCTACTAGAAACAAATAACATGTTACAAACCATCATACAAGAACTGTTAACATAATTTAGTTAGCAGGGACCACTGCTTAACCTGTGGTTCTCTTTTGGATTGTCTTCTTCCTATGAAAGTTCCTGTGAATTACAAATTAATTATACACACATATATATTACAGTCGATGCTAAGCTCCTTGTTCATACCAAAGGAGCTTTTATATACATAGTGTGAGTAGAAAAGCAAATATAAATCTGTTTCTTACTTATACAGAAAAATATGTGAAACTTTTTAAACTGTTGGTACATCAAGAAAGTGGGTTTTTTTTTTTTTTTTTAAGATTTTTAGATATGTGTTAGTTTCTATGAATAGATTAGGGGAAAATTACTTTGGATTTTCTGGACCCACCTCTTCTGCTCCCTCCCCTGTTTTCATTTGGACCTGTTCTTCCCTTTGGCTTCATTGCTTGTGCCTTGCTCAGTTTGGATGATGCTTCCAGCAGTTTCTCCTAAGTGCAGGACCTTTTGGAAGGGAACTTTGTTTTATTAGATTGGAGTTTGGGCTCAGACCGCTTCAACTCCATCAGGCCTTTCTGCCAAAACACTGACTAGCAGGTTGGGGTGCTGGAACAGCCAGGCTCACCCACTACAGGCTACTCTTCTCAGAATGACTCCTTGTACTGTCACAGAGAGAGCATCTCTTCCTCTTCATCTCTTTCCCCCTCGCCCCTTAGTGGGCCAGACCTTCCAAACCTAGCGCACAGGGACTAAAAGGCAAAACCCAGGAGCTCTTTTTGTTCCCGGAAGTCTTGCACATGTGAATAGTACAAGAGTACTGATAGTTGAGGAGTTTTGCATATTCTGGACCATGTCTTTTTGAGATCTGATCACTCAGGAGCTGGAAGTACACAGAAACTGGATCACTCAGGAGCTGGAAGTAATTCACAAGAACTGCATTGGAGAAGTGGAGGAATGATGCACTTTTTGGATCCAAACTGGGTGGATGGCTTCTACTTCATATTGCAATTGCTTGTCCAGAGACGACAGTGGCTCTCATCGGTATAGCTATAGGTATAAGTGGCATGAAACACAATTTAATGAACTTCTTGTTGAGGTAGATAAAAGGAGATGATGGGTGAAGCTACCAAAACATAGTGAAGTAGTGCCTCATTTTTTAGTAGAGTTTCATTAAAGAAGCTGAACCCGGATACCTGTTGCATAACCTTCTGCTTGTAAGAGTGCTCCCTGGCATGAAGGGTGGTGTCCTTCTTGACCTGCAAGCGACTATCCTAGCAGTCGATATAGATGAAGACGTCATCATTGTTGTGGTTGCTGTTCAGTTGCTCAGTCATGTCCAACTCTTTGTGACCCCATGGACTGCAGCTTGCCAGGCTTGCTGTCCCTCACCATCTCCTGGAGTTTGCCCAAGTTCATGTCCATTGAATTGGTGATGCCATCCAACCATCTCATCCTCTGTCACCCTCTTCTCTTTCCACCTTCAGTCTTTCCCTGCATCAGNTGGACTGCAGCTTGCCAGGCTTGCTGTCCCTCACCATCTCCTGGAGTTTGCCCAAGTTCATGTCCATTGAATTGGTGATGCCATCCAACCATCTCATCCTCTGTCACCCTCTTCTCTTTCCACCTTCAGTCTTTCCCTGCATCAGGGCCTTTTCCAATGAGTCAGCTGTTCACATCAGGTAGCCAAAGTATTGGAGATTCAACTTCACCATCAGTCCTTCTAAAGAGTATTCGGGGTTGATTTCTTTTAAGATTGACTGGTTTGAACTCCTTGCTTTCCAAGGGACTCTCAAGAGTCTTCTCCAGCACTACAGTTCAAAAGCATACGTTCTTCGGCGCCCTGCCTTCTTTACTGCCTGGCTCTCACAGCTGTACCCGACTCCTGGAAGACCATGCTGCTGTTCATTTACTCAGTCTTGTCCAACTCTTTGCGACCCCGTGGACCGCAGCACGCCCGGCTTCTCTGTCCTCCATCTCCCGGAGTTTGCCCAAATTCATGTCCATAGAGTCAGTGGCCATCTCATCCTCTGTCATCCACTTCTCCTCCTGCCTTCAGTCTTTCCCAGCATCAGGGTCTTTTCCAGTGAGTCAGCTCTTCGCATCAGGTGGCCAAAGATTTGGAGCTTCAGCTTCAGCATTAGTCCTTCTAATGAATATTCAGGATTGATTTCTTTTAGGATTGACCGGTTTGACCTCCTTGCTTTCCAAAGGGCTCTCGAGAGTCTTCTCCAGCACCACAGTTCAAAGCATCATTCTTTGGTGCTCAACCTTCTTTATGATCCAACTCTCACATCTATACATGACTACTGGAAAAACCACAGCTTTGCCTTAGACAGACCTTTGTTGGCAAAGTAATGCCTCTGCTTTTTAATATACTTTCTAGGTTGGTCATAGCTATTCTTCCAAGGAGCAAGCATCTTTTAATTTCGTGGCTGTAGTCACCATCTGCTGTGATTTTGAAGCCCCCTAAAATAAAGTCTGTCGTTGTTTCCATTGTTTCCCCATCTATTTGCCATGAAGTGATGAAACCAGGTGCCATGATCTTAGTTTTCTGAATGTTGAGTTTTAAGCCAGCTTTTTCACTCTCCTCTTTCATTTTCATCAAGAAGCTCTTTAGTTCCCCTTCACTTTTTGCCATAAAAGTGGTGTCATCTGCACATCTGACATTGATATTTCTCCCTGAAATCTTGATTCTAGCTTGTGCTTCCTCCAGCCCAGCATTTCACATGATGTACTCTGAATATAAGTTAAATAAACAGGGTGACAGTATCAGCCTTGACGTATTCCTTTTCCTATTTGGAACCAGTCTGTTGTTCCACGTCCAGTTCTACCTGTTGCTTCTTGACCTGCATACAGGTTTTGCAGGAGGCAGGTAAGGTGGTCTGGTATTCCCATCTCTTTCAGAATTTTCCACAGTTTGTTGTGATCCATACAGTCAAAAGCTTTAGTGTAGTCACTGAAGCAGAAGTATATGTTTTTCTGGAATTCTCTTGCTTTTTCCTTTGATCCAGTGGATGTTGGAAATTTGATCTCTGGTTGCTCTGCCTTTTCTAAATCCGGCATGAACATCTGTTCAAGCCTGACTTGGAGAATTTTGAGCATTACTTTGCTAACCTGCGAAATGAGTGCAATTGTGCAGTAGCATTTTTCTGGAATTCTCTTGCTTTTTTCTTTGATCCAGTGGATGTTGGAAATTTGATCTCTGGTTGCTCTGCCTTTTCTAAATCCGGCATGAACATCTGTTCAAGCCTGACTTGGAGAATTTTGAGCATTACTTTGCTAACCTGCGAAATGAGTGCAATTGTGCAGTAGCTTGAACATTCTTTGGTGTTGCCTTTCTTTGGGATTGGAATGAAAACTGACCTTTTCCAGTCCTGTGGCCACTGCTGAGTTTTCCAAATTTGCTGGCATATTGAGTGCAGCACTTTCACAGCATCACCTTTTATGATTTGAAATAGCTTAGCTGGAATTCCATCACCTCCACTAGCTTTGTTTGTAGTGATGCTTCTTAAGGCCCACGTGACTTCACACTCCAAGATGTATGGCTCTAGGTGAGTCATCACACCATGGTGATTATCTGGGTTATTAAGATCTTTTTTGTATAGTTCCTCTGTGTATTCTTGCCCCCTCTTCTTAATATCTTCTGCTTCTATTAGGTCCATACCATTTCTGTCCTTTATTGTGTGCACACCATCTTTGCATAAAATGCTCCCATGGAATCTCTAATTTTCTTGAAGAAATCTCTAGTNCTGTGTATTCTTGCCCCCTCTTCTTAATATCTTCTGCTTCTATTAGGTCCATACCATTTCTGTCCTTTATTGTGTGCACACCATCTTTGCATAAAATGCTCCCATGGAATCTCTAATTTTCTTGAAGAAATCTCTAGTTTTTCCCATTCTTTGTTTTCCTCTATTTCTTTGCATTTCTCACTTAGGAAGACTTTTTAATGTCTCTTTTATATTCTTTGGAACTCTGCATTTAGACAGGTGTATCTTTCCTTTTCTCCTTTGCGTTTTGCTTCTCTTCTTTTCTCAGCAGTTTGTAAAGCTTCTTCAGACAGCCATTTTGCCTTTTTGAATTCCTTTTTCTTGGGAATGCTTTTGATCACTGCCTCCCATACAGTGTCACGAACTTCCATCCATACTTCTTCAGGCAGTCTATCGGGTTTACCCTTGAATCTATTTGTCAGTTCCCCTGTATAATCATAAGGGATTTGATTTAGGTCATAGCTTAATGGCCTAATGGTTTTCCGTACTTTCTTCAATTAAGTCTGAATTTTGAAAAACCATTGCCTTGACTATACAGACCTTTGTCAGCAAAGTGATGCCTTTGCTTTTTAACACAGTCTAGGTTTGTCATAGCTTTCCTGCCGCGAAGCAATCATCTTCTAATTTCATGGCTGTGGTCACCATCCGCAGTGATTTTAGAGCCCAAGAAAAGGAAATCTGTAGATGTCATCTTCTGTCTTAAGATAGACCATAAGATGAATGAAATAAAGGGTATTAAACATATTATTTACACTAGAAACACATATTCAAGCACATAGAAATTGCAGAGGAAAGAGAAAAACAGTAGAATGCACATTTATTGAGAGTCTACTATGGGCCAGGCACTCTGCTGGGCACAACACATATTTCTTATTTAATCCTTCAGGTCTGAGATAGATGCTATTTTTGGCATTTTATAGATAATAAAACAAAATAAGTTTCAGTAACTTATCCAAGGCTGCACAGTTCAAAGGCAGTTGCTGTTGTTGTCCAGTCACTAGGTCATGTCCAACTCTTTGTGACCCCATGAACTGCAGCAAAGCCAGAAGGGCCAGATTTCAAGCCTGTCTCCAAAATTCGTGTTCCTTCTGTTGCACCTTGTTGATATGGCTGATGTGGAGGTGAATGTTAGAACCCACTTCTTAGGGATCACAAGTAGCATTAGTCTTGTGAAATTTAACCAGCTCAATGTCTATGTTCTTTTCTGCAATGTGATGAGAATATAATGGGAAACATCGTGGAATCACCCCACAGGGACCCTTGTTTTGTTTTTAGAATATCAGTTGTGTTTTTATTTACTTATTTGGCTGCACTGGGTCTTAGTTGCACACACATGATCTTCGATCTTTGGTTGCAGCATGTAAGGTCTTCAGTTGCAACATGTGGGATCTGATTCCCTGACCTGGGATCAAACCGCGGCCCCCTGCATTGGGAGGCCCCGTGCATGGAGTCTTAGCCACTGGACCACCAAAGAAGTCCCATGGGGACCCTTGTTAATCAAGCTTTTTCTGTTCTTGGACATTAGGAAGGTTTTCTGTGCTGTCCTGTCCATCTCTTTGTGACCCCGTGGATTGTAGCCGAAGAGGCTCCCCTGTCCATAGGATTTCCCAGGCAAGAATACAGGAGTGGGTTGCCATTTCCTCTTTCAGGAGATCTTCCCGCCCTAGAGACGAGACCTGCCTCTCCTGAGTCTCCTGCATTGGCAGGTGAATTCTTTACCACTGGGCTACCTCGGAAGCCCTTTTCTGCTCTTGGACATTAGAAAGGTATTCTCCCTTAAACAATGTTGAGGCTGGGAATTAGGTCCCCCAAACACTTTTTCTTTTCTTTTTTTAAAGATTGCTTTATTTATGGCTGTGGTGAGTCCGTCGCTGCACACAGGCTTTTCTCTAGTTGCGGCGAGCGGGGGCCACTCCCTAGTTGCCGTGTGGGGGCTTCTCACTGCAGTGGCCTCTCTCGTTGGGGAGCGTGGACTCTAGGCACACAGGCTGTAGTAGCTGCAGCACCTGGGCTCAGCAGCTGCAGTTCCAGGGCTCTGGAGTGCTGGCTCAGTACTTGTGGTCCATGAGCTCCGTTGCCCTGAGGCATGTGGGATCTTCCTGGACCAGGGATCAAACCAGTGTCCCCTGCATTGCAAGGTGGATTCCTAAACACTAGGCCACCAGGGGAGCCCCTCCGAACACTTTTGAAGCTACCCCTTGGGGTGACTACAAATCTCCACTGCTTTTGTGTGTATCATTCTCACTGATGGTCAGCACACTGGTACCGTGATGTAATGTGTCAATTTACTTCCTATTGCTTCTCCCTACTCCTAGGTATTTGTATAAGAAAAGAAGATCCTTGACCTCACATCTTACACAAAAATTATTTCGAGGTGGATCATAGAAAAAAGCTAAAACTAAAATCTATTAGAAGAAAATAAAGGTGACTATCTTCACACTTTGGGGTAGTCAAGCGTTTCTTAGGATATATATATATATATACATAAACTAAAAATGGAGAAATTGGACCTCATCAAAATTAAAAAATATTTGTGATGCATGTATATGACAAAGGACTTATATTCAGAATATGTAAAGAATACATAAAACACCTTAAAAGTAGAAAGAAGCCTTAGACACTACACAGAAGGATGATGATACTAATGATCTTTCATGTACTAATAAGCACCTGAAAAAATGTTCAACATCATTGGTCAGCTTGGAAATGCAGATTAAAGCCATATTGAGATATCAGTACATATGTATTAGAATTGCTAAAATTTTTTAAAAGATTGATGATATTTTTAATATATTTTGATTGAAGTATAGTTTATTTACAATGTTGTGTTAATTACTGCTGTACAGAAAAGTGATACAGTTACACATATAATGATGCATTCATTTTTTTTTGATGCATTCATTTTTATATATTCTTTTCCATTATGGCTTCTGTCATATTTTAGATTCCAAATGTAAGTGATATCATATGGCATGTGTCTTTCTGACTTAATTTCATTTGGTATGAATCTCTAGTTGCATATCATCTCTAGTTGTATCCATGTTGTTGCAAATGGCATTTCTTTTTTATGGTTGAGTAATATTCCCTGTATATTTGTACCACATCTTTATTCATTTGTCAAATGACATCTAGATTGTTTCCATACCTTGGCTATTGTGAATAGTGCTGTTATGAATGTAGTGGGTGGAGGGTGCATGTATCTTTTTGAATTACGGTTTTGTCTGTATATATTCCCAAGAATGGGATTGCTGGATCATATGGTAATTCTATTTTTAGTTTTCTGAGGAACTGCCATACTGTTCGTAGCTGCACCAACTAACACTCCTACCAACAGTGTAACAGAGTTTCCTTTTTTCCACATCCTCTCCAGCTTTTGTTACTTGTCAGCTTTTTAGTGATGGCCATTCTGACTGGCATGAGGTGGTACCTCACGGTAGCTCTTATTTGCATTTCTCTAATAATTAGTGATGTTGGGCATCTTTTCATATGCCTGTTGGCCATCTGTATATCTTCTTTGGAGAAATGTCTAGGTATTCAGCCCAGTTTTTTAAACTAGTTAAGATTCATGTAAGCATATTGTGAGTAAAACAAATCATATTAATCATACCTTAAGAGAGCATGGTTTTTGCTTTTTGAATTTTTATTAGAATATAGTTGATTTACAGTGTTGTATTAGTTTCAGGTGTACAGCAAAGTGAATCAGTTATACATACATCCACTCTTTTTTAGAGTCTTTTCCCATATAGGTCATTGCAGAGTAGAGTTCCCAATGCTATACATTCTGTTCTTATTACTTATCTATTTTATATATACATATAATACTGTGTATATGTCAGTCCCAACCTCCCAATTTACCCCTCCCCTCCTTACCCCTTAGAAACATAAGGCTGCTTTTGTTTTCGGAAACTATTTCTGTTTTGTAGATGAGTCCATCTGTACCCTGTTTTTAGATTGCCATGTATAAGCAATATCATACGATATGTCTCTGACTTCATTCAGTATGACTGTCTCTAGGTCCATCTGTGTTGCTGCAAATGGCACTATTTTGTTATTTTGATGGCTCAGTAATATCTCATTTTATATATACACACACACACACACTACATCTTCGGTATCCATTTCTCTGTTGATGGGCATTTAAGCTGCCTTCACGTCTTGGCTATTGTAAATCACACTGAAGTGAACACTGGGTGCATGTATCTTTCTGAGGTATGGTTTTCTCCAGATAGATGCCCAGGAGTGGGATTGCTAGGTCATATGGTAGCTCTATTTTTAGTTTCTTAAGGAACCTCCATACTTTTCTCTGTAGTGGCTATACCAATTTACGTTCCTTCCAGTAGTGTCGAAGGGTTCCCTTTCCTCCACGTCCACTCTAGCATTTATTATTTGCAGACATTTTGATGATGGCCATTCTAACTGGTATGAGGTGACACCTCGTTGTAGTTTTGCTTTGCATTTCTCTAATAATTAGTGATGCTGAGCATCTTTTCATGCGCCTGTTGACCATCTGTATGCCTTCTTTGGAGAAATGTCTATTTAGATCTCCTACCCATTTTTTAATAGGGTTGTTTGTTTTTTATTGAGTTGTGAGCTGTTTGTATATTTTGGGAGTTAATCCCTTGTTGGTCTCATCATTTGCAAATATTTTCTCCATTCTGTAGGTTGTGTTTTCATTTTGTTTATGGTTTGCCTTGCTGTGTAAAAGCTTGTAAGTTTGATTAGGTCCCAGTTGTTAATGTTTGTTCTTATTTCTGTTGATTTGGGAGACTGACATAAGAAAGCATTGGTACAACTTACAATAAGATTGACAATATTAAATGTTACCGAATTTCAAAGCAACTGGATTCGCATGAACCACTCAGAGTAGAAAATTATATAAAATTAGAAAACTCTTAGGCAGTTTATTTTAAGGAGAAAATATATCTTGTGATGTAACAATTCCATTTCTAACTATCCTTTCTACAAAAGAAATGAAAATATATGTTCTCAACAAAACTTACACAAAAATGTTTATAGTAGCATGATTCACAGTAGCCCCAAACAGAAAGAACCCCAAATGCCCATCAGCAGACAAATGACTAAGTAGTGGTATATGGCTAGACAATGGAATACTATCAGAAATAAGCAGAAACAGGCTGATATGTCCAATAGGGGTAAATTTTAAAACACGATATTGTGCCAGAGAATCCAGACACAAAAGAGTGCAAACTGCATGATTCTATTTAAATGGAATTCTGAAAAGACAAAACTAATATTTGGTGATAGAAAACAGAACAGTGGTTGCCTTTGTGAGTGTGGGGGTATTAACTAGAAAGGAGAATGAGGGAATTTTCTGGAGTGAGGAATTTGTCCTGTTTCTTGATTCGGGCTTTGTTATAAGGATATATGGGCTTCCCAGGTGGCTCAGTGCTAAGAATCTGCCTGCCAAAGCAAGAGACACAGGTTTGATCCCTGGGTTGGGAAGATCCCCGGGGGTAGGAAATGGCAACCCACCCAATATTCTTACTGGGAAAATTCTATGGACAGAGGAGCCTGGCAGGCTATAGTCCATGGGGTTGCAAAGAGTTGGACACAACTGAGCATGCACACACGCGCACTTAGAAAGTTCTCTAAATCCTTTGAACTGTATACAAGAGACACAGGTTTGATCCCTGGGTTGGGAAGATCCCCGGGGGTAGGAAATGGCAACCCACCCAATATTCTTACTGGGAAAATTCTATGGACAGAGGAGCCTGGCAGGCTATAGTCCATGGGGTTGCAAAGAGTTGGACACAACTGAGCATGCACACACGCGCACTTAGAAAGTTCTCTAAATCCTTTGAACTGTATAGTTGAGATGTCTTCATACTTATGAAGTTATGAGTTACGGCAATAGATATTTAATCATACATTTACAACTAAAATATGGCACCTGCAGCTGAATTCAGTCAAATCTTGAACATCTTGTTTATAATTTAAGGTCTGTAGGTTTCAATTAATTTAGGTTAATCTTACAACCAAAAGAAAAGCTTGTTACATGTTAGCATTTTCTTGAAGGACCAGATCTTTCAAAGAGGGACTCCCAGGACCAACCAATGCATACAAGAGAATAAATGCAGAGGACAAGACCCGAGGAAGGCAAAAGTCTGCAATGCTTAAAGTGTGTCTTCTTCCTCCTCAGTATTCCTTCTACCATACTCTGTGTCCATTTCCCCACCACCACAAGAGAGATCTTTTAAGAGCAATTTCATAGCTCAAAAATTCTACTTGTCATAAAACACTGGAGCACAGTTCAGCCGAGTTCTTTGCCACTCTGTAGCGAGGATTGCTGCGTCTCCAGTTTCCAATTTCCTTTCTCCTGTTTCTCATTTCCATCTGAGAACTCACCAGAATGGTCTTTAATGTTCATATTCCTACCAGAATTCTGTTCATGATTACTTACACTGTTTATTCTAAGAAGATGGAAGCTTTCCCTCAGTTCTCTTTTCCTTCTGAGCCTTCACTAGAATTGCCCTTAACCTTTTAAGTTTCTAGCACACACATCTTCCAGCCTCTACCTACTACCCAGTTCCGAACCCCCTTCTGTATTTTTAAATGTTTGTTACTGCCACAGCCCACTTCTTGGTCCAAAGTATGTACTAGTTTGCTCAGGTTTCTGTAACAAAATACCATAAACTGGGTGGCTTAAATCACAGAAATTTATTTTCTCAGAGTTCTGGAGGCTGTGAAGTCCAAGATCAGTCTGGCAGAGTCAGGTTTTCTGTAAACACTGCCTTCCTGGCTTGCAGATGATCGCCTTCTTGCTATGCCCTCACATGGTGGGAAGAGGGCTTGTGGGGGAGAGAAAGGAGGGAAGAGAAAGAGGGAGGAGAAAAAGGAGGGAGAAGGGAGCAGGGAGACAGAAGGGAGAGCCCGCGCCTGCGCTCTAGCGCCTCTTCTTACTGGGACACCGATGTTATTGGATCAGGGCTCACCCGTATGACCTCATGAACCTTGGTTACGTCCACAAACACACCATCTCCAATACTGCCACACTGGAGATAAGGTCTTCAGCATAACAATCAGGGGAGGACACACAAACATCCAGTCCTTAATAGTGTGTGTGAAAAAATTTCTGTAAGTCTGAAGAGCAGAAAGTGAAAAGTCAGAAGGAATGTGCTAAATATATATTGATGTTTTAGGCCAGAATTTTCATTTCTTTCCCCTCTGTTCTGTTCTCTCATTTAGATCAAATGAACAAATGTTCCTATTTTGTTTGTGTGTTGCTTGTCCAAGCTCTCTTTCCAAAACCTGCTAGATAAATGCTATGTGAGGTTTTAATATAGATGCCCTCCTCTTGAAGAACCAAAGGAAAGATGGCTTCTAAAGAAGACGGCTAACTTGGCTTAATCTTTTACTCAAATACTGTTTGAACTATTTGTTCCTCTAGAGTGATATTATGACTTTAGAACCAAAAATATAAGATATGAACCTATTTTAAGAAAATAATGCCCCAAGGGAACCCTGTACACTGTTGGTGGGAATGGAAATTGGTGCAGCCACAGTGAAGAAAGTATGGCGTTTCCTCAAACAACTAATAGAAATAACATATGATCCAGCGGTTCTACTCATATCTATCCAGATAAAATGAAAATGCTAATTCAAAAAGATACATGCACCCCAATGTTCAGAGCAGCATTACTTAAAATTGCTGAGATATGGAAGCAACGTAAGTGTCCTTCAACAGAGGAATTGATAAAGATGGTATGATACATATATATATATATACACATAACATATATCCTATTATGTATTATATATATAATGGGATAGAACTCAACCATAAAAAAGAATGAGATTTTGCCATTTGCAACATGGATAGACTTGGAGGACATTATGCTTAATGACTGAAGGCAAAAGGAGCAGGTGACAACAGAGGACGAGATGGTTGGATGGCATCACCAATTCAGTGGACATGATTTGAGCAAACTCTGGGAGATGGTGAAGAAGAGGGAAGTCTGTCATGCTGCAATCCATGGGGTGGCAACCAGTAGGACACAATTTAGCAACTGAACAACAATGCTTAATGAGATAGGTCAGAGACAGAAGCTGTATGGCATCACTTATATGTGGACTCTAAAAAATAACACACTAGTGAGGGTTAAAACAAGAAACCGACTCACAGAGAACCAGTGGGTACCAGTGAGGGAAGGGGAGGGATGGGAAGGGCATGGTAGGAGTAGGGGT
>SJYX01018169.1:149836-163912 GCA_006410675.1 Oreotragus oreotragus | reverse complement strand
AAAAAAAAAACACGAGTATCTCCCCTAGAGATGTTAAAAAAACTGTAATTTTGCTTCTGAGGTATTTGCAAGCCTTGCCTCTTTGGTTTTGTGACATCATGAGCATCCTAAGTAAGATAACATACTACAGCTCCCAAGGAGACTCTGCATCTCTGCAGGACAAGTGTAATCTGAAAAGCTTCGAGGCACACACACCAGATTTTAACACTAAAACTTGTTGTAACAAGAGTTTTTCCCTACACTTAAAAAATCCACAGTGACACAAAGTCAATTAAATTTTATTACAACCAAGAATATAAAATAAATGCAATGTAATTCATTTCTAACAGTCATTTCAAGAAGTATGTCAGGAAAACTCAAAAGCGAGAAACACTTGGCTCCAAAGCTGCAAGCTTGTCCTGCACCCCAGGGAGCAGGCCCCGCTGGGGGGCAGCCGGCTTTCGGTGCACACCTCACAGTGTGTGTGCAAAGCATACACAGTCATGTCTAAAGTCATACAAACAGGGATGCGTGCAGAAAAATGGCTGAAAAGAGAGACAAGAACAGGTACACTTCACATAGAGGAATTATGGGAAATACAAACTAGGCAGTTTAGAAAGGATATACTACATAACATATATAAAAAGTACTTTAAATTGTTGTTAAAAAGGACATCTTCAGTCCAGATTTTGTGTAATACTTTTAGTGTCTACACAGACAAATTTTTAAAAAAATTAAATAGTATTAATTTACTAAATATTTAGGAGATAACAGTGCATTAAGGATTTTTTTTCATATAATACATACATATCACTCCTTCGCAGTGATAGCATAGAAGAGTAAGTATGGCCTTAGGTACAACACATTTTTAAAAAACCCTAAAACAATGAACTTTGCCTTATGATATTTGTGACTATTCTTGAAGATTAAGGAAACCTAAACAGCTATGTTTTATATAAAATATTATTTATACTTGAATCCTTCAAGCTTCCTTTAGTCTGCCATTTCACTGCCTTTCTCCATTCCCCAGAAAGATAACATTACAGAGGTTAGGATTTGTAATTTTCATAGACTATTCCTTCATTGTACAGTTTGTCACATACAAGCATTCCAAGCAGATTAAGCCGCAAGTCTCATTGTTCAACTTTTTTTTCTCTTCTCTTCAGCAGAGAAAACAGCATCATTATAGAGGCATACAACTAGCAGTTGCTTCTCCAGGAATCAGGCAGTGAACATGTAAGTAAATGTCATCCCTTTCCATTCTTAAATGCAAATTGTGTTTACAAGAGCAAAAGAGTAGTGCAGAAGGCCAAAAGTCTAAGTACTAGAGTTTTAAAACCACACAGATATAAAAATAGACATGTCCTTGGTTTCCGTATGGTCCTGCATGATCTACCTCATCGTAAGGGCTGTTTCAGCCTCCTAGTGTCAGTCCTGTCGCCAGGCTGCCTTACCTGTGAGCTCAGCTGTCCTGAAACTCGAGAATGCTTTTTCCTAAATACACACCTTACCAAAAAGCTAACTCAAAAACTGATTTGTAATATGAAATGCAGAAAACCTTTGCTTTGATTCCTCCCTTCCTTTCAGTAACTTCCCCTGGTTCGGATGTCCACCCTGCCTTCTCAGGGGATACCGATCGTAATACATTTTTGAAGAGGAATGTGGTTATTTGGGGAACACAAAAGTAAATTTTAACCTCAAAAATATTCACAGGTTTCCTTCAAGGGCCCACAGTTTTAGGGCCCATGACTATGTTAAAGGCTTTGTTCTCCTTATACAAGGAAAAGGAAACTGTGAACCAAAATTATTTCAAAGGGTAATGGGCACCAGTGGGCATCACCAACTCTGAGGCAAGACCACAGGAGGAAAGGGCCAGTACCAGTGCAGTGACCAGAAAGAGTCACGTGTGTAATGGGCATATCTGGCTAGACCCTGTGTGAAGAACACTGGGAACAACTGATAAAATCCCCACCAGCTTCTGTATCAGTTCTGCCACTAAAATTCACTACATGCAAAGAAAGCAAGGTAGTCCTGTGATCATATAAGCACATATCACAAGGATTTATATCAAAGTGTATTAAAGGGCATGATATTTTGATTCATGCACATATTTGGGTTTGTCTTTTACTAAATGTATGCCCCTCTCAAGGGCAGGAACAGAGCTTCTCTTTTCACTGTAATTTCCTACAAACTCAACTTAGTTGAGTATGTTCTGCCTACAAGGGCCACCCAATTGTTGAAAGGTTGCTGTAAACATTTCAAATATATATTAATGACTGTGGTGATACTTAATTGTTGGCTTTCTTGAAGGTAGATAAACAAAGAAACCTTTCTATGATACTTGTTTATTATAGGGCAAAACTTGGGATAATAACTCTCTTCAAGAGGGTTTAGAAGTAAACGAACAGACCTCATATTCTAAGATGGTTTCGTTTATAAGCCTGTCATCCCAGGAAAGCCTCCTGTCATGGACTCAGTCATGAGCTCTTCAAGGACAGGAAGTATGTCTTGCCCTTCCCAGCTCCCCCAGCATGACCTGGGCACAGGGGGAGGGTACCGTGAGGGTCTGATGACACGGAGGCTTCAGGGCCCAGGACAGAACCTCACACAGGTGGCTACATTATACAGAGGGCTACTAGTTTCTCATTTTTAACAGCGGAAGCAGTAAATCACCATAGAGACAATCAGATTCCTTCCAGTGGAGCACGTCAACTGTTTCATCTTCAGTGTTCATCAGCATCCCTACACAGTCTTTGTTCTTAATAAGCATTATTATGCTGAGATCAGGAAGGTCCTTGCTGGCTACAGTATCACATCAATAGTGCAAAATGTATACTGGCTTCTGTCTAAAATCTTATTTTACTTGTGTATGGACCCAGAGTAGATAACCAGGTAGATAAGTTCACAAGGAAGAGTAAAAAAATGCATATAACTTGCATATAACAACGATCAGCTATTTCTTCTAGCTCAAGAAAACATTAAAACAAGGCTGGTGCTGCTAGTAGCATTTAGAAGAACACAAATTTCTTGCCCCTTACATTACGATGGAAGCTCTTAAGTCTTTACATTTCTGTGGGACTCTGGGGGAGCTTCCTTATGCTGGCTAAGAAAGAACTCACTGGCTAAGAGCAAACTCAGCCTCTAATTCATAGAACATAGAAATGTAAATATGTACTTAGATAATATAGTCGTATACTATCTGCCCATAGTTTAGGCACAAAATTATTAAGTTTTCTCCTAGGGGCAAAAGAAAGCATTCAGTGCAATGAAAAGATTCTTGATAGAATTAAGTTTCAGTAATAACAGCAAAATTATGCATACATCATACATACTTGAAACAGGAACAAAACCTAAACTTTTAACATGCTTTAAAAATAGTCACTCTATGTCTAACACAAATACGAATGGAGAACACTGCTTTTTGTTTTAAAAGCAGATTAATTTGCAGGCTTCTATTTGAGTACCTTTGATTATGTAAGAAAGTTACTCAAGCTGACCCAGATGTGAAGAAACCAACAGTTCTTTAGAGAAGCCAGCTGTATGTACAATACATAAGAAAAGCTTTTCCTTCAAAGGGAAGCAATACATCCTTTGATCAGCATTACTCTTAAAGAAATCCAAGTGCAGTTAATACTCTCTTCAGTTTTCTGGTGTGGGTCACCAGAGGACTGTATTTCATCAAAGCTCTTAAAACCCTTTTTAAAGTAGACTTAAGCTACATGAAGTTTAAAATTATCATTCTTAATTACTGAATACTATTCAGAATAAGACGATTCTGGGAACTAAGTTCCATATGAAGGATTATATAAAAACTACCACGTTTTAGTTCTTCATAGCATAAAGCATAGTAACTGCAAAGACCTAGGCTGTTTTTGGTTGCAGGTTCCCACTGTCCCACCACTTGTCTTTTTATTAGACCTTCCCTGAAACTAGATAAATAATGTAATAGTAAGGTACTTTGGGACAGTAACAGTTCCTGTTTAAGACTTCCATAAACAAAAGAGCTGTATTCTGCGAAAACCACGTAGTGCTGTGAAAGGTGCATATCTACCTGTGTTGCTAGATCAGTTCATGAAGTATAAAACTACACCACTGGAGTCTTGTTTCTAAAACATTTAAAACCCTAATAAAAGAGCTCTGAAAAGAGAAATCATAGCGATTGCTACAGCATGAGCAAGGTGCACCAGGAAATCCTTCCCAAAGATGCTGAAGGTTACAGAAGTTAAGTGCTGGGATTAGATCAGACGCTTTATCAGAGAAGTCACATTGGACACATGCAGGGAAAGGCTGTTGGGGAAACTTCACAAAAATCTTCTTTAAGCCACTCAAGAAGAGACATCAGTCAGTCTTGCAAAATGCTCCGTAAATAAACAGTTTTTCTGCTAAGTGGCTGGCAGCATCAGAGCTTGCGTTTTTGGTTCTCGTCAATGCAGACATCATATTGCTGGAGTCTGTGCTCTGGGCTGCGGCCGGTCAGTAGCGGTGGGCCTGGTGAGATGGGTGGTATTGTGCGCTCTGCTGAGACGAGGAGGAGTAGCCTAGTGTGCTCTGGGACTGAGAGGGTCCCTGGACGCTGCTTTGGTAATTCAGGCGCGAGCTGGAGTGCTAGGAGAGGAAACAGGAAAAGGGGATGACCTCTGGGGTACGAGAGCAGCTCAAGATGTTCATCGCAACAGGACACAGAAGGCTGTGGGTTCTGACCCATGGTAGCTGACAGCTAATTTCACGTGTCAGTACGTCTTGCTGGTTTCACATCACAGCCTGCTACCGCTGCTCCGGCATGCGTGACGGCTGGCTGGTGTCGCTGGGAGATAAGCCACACGGGCAATGAGAAGCAGAGGGGAAGGGATGCTGACTAATTCTGGCTAGAGATTCTCTGCGTAACTGAGATTTGCAAACAGGAAGAATCAGTTTGGCATTCATAATGTATACTGATGTGCTGTTAGTTTTCTCATTATAAATGATAAAGCTGTGACTAAGAAATCGTTTTTAGGAGCGTTCCCTCAGGTAGAGGCTAGAGTAGCCTCAGCAGCACCACCTACCTGACAAAGCAAGACAAGGTAGCAGCAAATAGGTGCTTTTTTAAAAATCAGCTTCAGGTAACATTTAGAATTAAGAAAACTGTATGTGAAAACTCCCTCGAGAAGGCTGAGACAAATGTATTTCAGTTCAGTGTATTTTTATTACCTTAAATGAAACATTCATCTTCATGGTATCAAGGACAAATATGAAAAAATACGTAAAAGAAAAATTCATCTATAGAAATAGAATATAGCGCGTGGTTAACTATAAGCGTTAACTGCAGCTGTGTCTTTGGCTCTGCCCAGAAGACTGGTTCTTCCTGTGAGCAAAGCATGACAAGATCCTGTGTAATAAAGTTATTGTGAAAGTGTTAGTCGCTCAGTCGTATCTGACTCTTTGCGACCCCACGGACTGTAGCCCACCAGGCTCCTCTGCCCATAGGATTTCCCAAGCAAGAGTACTGGAGCGGGTTGCCATGCCCTCTTCCAGGAGATCTTTCCAACCAAGGGATCAAACCCAGGTCTCCTGCATTGCAGGCAGATTCTTTACTGTCTGAGCCACCAGGGTAGCCCAATAAAGCTATTACTTGGAGTTTAAAATGTAAATGACCTTGAGGTGGCACTGGTGGGTTTAATGAAGGACAAATCAGCAAGGCTGCCCCACTCAGTGCAGCCAAACTGGACTTGCAACATCTGGTCCAAGAAAACAGAGCAATACGATAGTCTTGGTTAAACATAATGCCACTTAATTCCTTCCTTTGTTACACAACTCTTAGTCATATTGTTGTAAGAAGCCTTGACAAACCCTAACAGCATTTATTCTAAGTTGATTATGGGGAAAAAAATGTTCTTTCCATTCACAGGGCCTACAGTTGCTAGGCTGCCTATGACTGCTTTTACTTTAGCAGATTAGACGCTGCACAATAGCTCCTCCATACTGGATAAAAAACAAATTTGGGAGAAGGAAATGGCAACCCACTCCAGTATTCTTGCCTAGAGAATCCCGTGGACAGAGGAGCCTGGTGGGTTGCTGTCCATAGCTTCGCAAAGAGTCGGACACGACTGAAGTGACTTAGCATGTATGCATGCATTGGAGAAGGAAATGGCAACCCACTCCAGTATTCTTGCCTGGAGAATCCCAGGGACAGAGGAGCCTGGTGGGCTGCCGTCTATGGAGTCGCGAACACGACTGAAGCGATTTAGCAGCAGCAGCAGCAGTGCTGATACTATGAGAGCTGCAAAGAGGTCTCTCACCCTCACCCTTTATGCTAATCTTTCCAGCTAATTAGCTGAGAAAGCTATCCATGTCACAGATATGCTGGTTTATTTTTAAGTAGACAGCTCAGTATGGACAAAGAAAAACATTTGAAGAACTCCTAGATTTGAAAGGAGTAAATACACTTAGTTAAGTAATCTGTCCATGATTGACTATAATCAGTCTAATATAACATAATCAGAGACACCAAGATGCGCTAGTATATGATAAAGGTTTGTTGCTCATATAATACAATAGGAATAAACTAACATTAGGGGGAAAACTGACTTTATAGTAAAATTTAAATATGTTCGTGACTACTACCCAAATAGCAAGCTGCTTTGCAGACCAAACTGATGCCTTGATTAGTTTAATTGGAACCAGTGGAAGTGCTATTATATACTCGGCTGCTTACAGGGAATCTTCCAAGAGAAGTTTTCAAAGTATTTGTGTTGAGATATTCAAAACGTAAAGCCAGTTTAAACAGCTATTTATTATGTCTTTCTTGTTAACGTTTCTCTGGTTTCCAGTTCCTAATCAGTGAGTTTATGTCTTCGTTGCCTGTGGTTTTGTTTTCTATTATCTCTCCCTACGTGCTCCCTCTCCACCAGTTCCCTGAAGGACTGTGGTTCTAAACCTTTTTTTAGTTTTTTGTTTCCCTTCTTAGATCTTAAGTTTGTTACTACCTTGAAAACTTTCCCCACCCCCCCCAAGATTCCCTACAGTTTTCACCTGTATTTTTACCTGTCTCTCCAAACATCAATCCTTAGGGTTTCTTCCTTTAATTTCTTGAATGGTAATACAATTGTAGTTTTTGTTTGAATCTCAACAAATGTATTTTCTTGTCTCAGAATTATTTCTTGTGAGATTTAACAGTTATTCCTGACAACTCTTTGTCCCTTTCTCTTCTGGCATGTGGCTATATACTGATTATTTCCTCTCAGTAACGGCAAATCCTTCTGAAGTATGCTGCTTACTTTGTTCACAGAAAGACACCATTCCTCTCCCTTTCAACTGCTTATCTAGGGGTCTTTTTCAGACCCAAACCTGACAGACAGCTGGAAGGGTAAAATAAGAAATGTTGAGGAGGAGCTGCCCACCTCACCTTCCTTCCTCAGGGTTGTAAGATAAACAAGAAACAAAATATCTTGCAATTACGTGAAATGACAAAAATCTTCATTTCCATATAATGCCCTAGAAAGACTAGGACTGTAAGATCAAACTTGAGAGTTAAGTACTGCTTATCTCTAAAAGGCTCTATTTTAAGTATTGTTGTTTCCTAGTCACTCAGTTGTGTCTGACTCTTTGTGACCCCCCTATGGACTACAGCCCACCAGACTCCTCTGTTCATGGGATTTTCCCAGCAAGAATACTGGAGTAGGCTGTCATTTCCTTCTCCAGGAGAATCTTCACGGCCCAAGGATGGAACCTGCATCTCTTGCTTGGCAGGCGGATACTTTACCACTGAGCTACCTGGAAAGTCCGTATGTGTACTTACCATTTCATAAAATGTATTGCTAAAAAAAGAGACAACAGGCTCAAAATGGAGTCATTTGTGTTAAGCCCATGTAACCAAACTGAAACTTAATACCTAACCTAAGTGCAGTTTCAGCCCCTCCCAGGAACTGACTCTCCCCAAGTCAGTCTGCAATCTCCGCTCAGCACTTGAGAAGTAATCTACCTGGTAGATGCCTGCAGTCCCCAGGGGAAGGCACCCTGGCCTGACATGATCAGCTCTCTGCCAAAGTAACATCCTGTCCCACCTCCTTCTACCTATAGAAGTCCAGAAGTCTTTCATTTTGTACAGCTCTTCAGAGCCTTTTTCTATATGCTAGATGAGCTGCTACCTGATACATTAATCACTGAATACAGTCAATGAGACCTTTTAAAATTTGCTCAGTTGAATTTTGTTTTCTAACAGTATGTCAGCATGAAAAAGTACAACATTGAGGGGGAGTACCTGATAATCTGAGGGCATAACAGGCCCGCCCGAGTTTGTGCCTGAAGGCCCCAGCCGCGGTTTCTTGTTGGGAGGCACCTGGTTAAGGCCGGAGTCCTGGCTATGCTGCAGCCCTGCTCCGGCCGGCCCAGCCCCTGCACCTCCTGCAGTCCCGTTGGTCTGGGTGCTGTTCTGCTGCTGTGGGGGTGCCTGCTGGGGGGCAGCCGCCTGCTGTGGAGGGGCTGTGGGCTGCTGATGTTGGTTCTGCTGCTGTTGCTGGTTCTTATGAAAATAGGAAAAAAAAAAAAAGGCAAGCTTGGTATGGAACGAAATTACGCCTGTCATTGTAGGATATGCATATGAGACTGTCAGCCAACCTGGGGAGAGACCTATGTGGGACACCAAAATGACTGGCATGCCTGGAGGATGGAGCAGCCAGGGAACACAGCACCCCCAAAGCTGAGCACAGAGCCCCAGAGAGGACGCGTTCTCTGAAGTCCATGTAGACGGCACAGTAACCCTCCCTGGCAGCGGCAGACATTCCACTGAAGACACGGGCCCAGAGGAAAGGGCAACTCCTTGAAATAGCTCCAACAGTCTTTTCAGTCAATTTGGAAAAAGAAGGGCTGTGTGGGGAGGAGTCCGTACAATCAAAGCATAGAGTGATGCTTTAAAAGCAGGCTGCATAAAATGATGGCAATGGCACTGAACAAACAAAAGCAAGAATTAAGAATTGGGGAATAAAATAGACTGTAAAACAAATCAGAAAGTTCATTTATCTGTGAATGCATATTTCAAACTGCAGAGTACATCTACAATAAAGTAAATACACAATTAAATAAAATACAGTTAAATATATAGGAATTACTACATTTATCCTTCCCTAAGTGCAATTTATACCTTGTCACCTTTTTCTTCAGGTTCATCTTCATTAAGGAATTCTCGTTTGGGGTATGGAATCTGGCAGCCAGCAAACACACTGAAAATCAATGAAGGAAAAAAAAAAAAATTTCAGCATAACCATGCAGGGCTGGAGAAAAACAGGGTCTATCGATATTTAATGAATTGGTTTTTTAAATTATACTCTTTTATATAAAAGTGATATACTTATTTAAGAAATTTGGAAAGTACAAAAGAGACAAAAACTATTTTTATTCTTTCTTAATAATGTTTATTACTAATGTTTGTTAAGTTGGCCCTTTTCAAGCAAGTATTAGCTGTAAAATATAACCAGTGGCACATGATTACAGGATTATCTAGCTTCAGGTTTCACTCATAAAAGCTATGAGCCAGTGGACTTTAACTATTCTCTGGTTATGCTTTATTAAATAATTGATTATCCCCTTTGTAAAGCTGGAATCAAGATTCCTGGGAGAAATATCAATAACTTCAGATATGCAGATGACATCACCCTTATGGCAGAAAATGAAGAGGAACTAAAGAGCCCCTTGATGAAAGTGAAAGAAGAGAGTGAAAAAGTTGGCTTAAAACTCTAAACATTCATAAAATGAAGATCATGGCATCCGGTCCCGTCACTTCATGGCAAATAGGAAACAGTGACAGGCTTTATTTTCTTGGGCTCCAAAATCACCTCAGATGGTGACTGTAACCATGAAATTAAAAGACACTTGCTCCTTGGAAGAAAAGCTATGACCAACCTAGACAGCATATTAAAAAACAGAGACATTACTTTGCCAACAAAGGTCCATATAGTCAAAGCTATTGTTTTTCCAGTAGTTATGTATGGATGTGAGAGTTGGACTATAAAGAAAGCTGAGCGCCAAAAATTGATGCTTTTGAACTGTGATGTTGGAGAATCTAACTCTCGAGAGTCCCTTGGACTGCAAAGACCAAACCAGTCAATCCTAAAGGAAATCAGTCCTGATTATTCCTTGTAAGAACTGAAGCTGAAGTTCCAGTATTTTGGCCACCTGATGCAAAGACCTGACTCATTAGAAAAGACCCTGATGCTGGGAAAGATTGAAGGCAGAAGGTGAGGGGGAGGACAGAGGATGATTTTTAAGCCAGTAATCCTTCTTGAGATTCTATAGTAACCTTAGTGTCTTATAGGAGGTATCTTTTAGAATGACAGTGTTATTAGACAAGGTGATTAGACAAGGTCTAACCAGCTTTCTCTTTCCTTATCACAGGAGAAGGAGACAATCGCCAAGTGCATTGCAGATCTAAAGCTGCTCGCAAAGAAGGCTCAAGCTCAACCAGTTATGTAAACACATCTATCCCTATTAAGACAGCTAGAAACAGTTGACTGACTAAATGGAAACCAGTCAATGTGATAAAATCCTTCTATATTGCTATCTACTCAAGTTACAGTTTACCTTTCCTATAAATGAAAAGTTTTGAGTCTGATACAGTGAGAGAATTGAAACACTCTATTGGCCAGTAAGATCTTTCTCTATTTCGTCTTGCTGTACATTTTGAGTTGTCCTGTGATCACTTTTAAATAAGCAGTTTCTCTGAATAAAATTTGGTACCTGGCTAAAAATTATCAAAGTTATAGTTTAAATTTGTAATTAATTCAGCCATCTTAACAATAAAGTGACAGTTGAAACAAAGTTTTTCAGGATGCATAATTTTCTGAAATATTATTTCAATATTTATTGGTAAAAATTAAAGATGTCACTGAACTGATAATCTTATTTATATAATTAACTGAATAAAATTTGGTACCTGGCTAAAAATTATCAAAGTTATAGTTTAAATTTGTAATTAATTCAGCCATCTTAACAATAAAGTGACAGTTGAAACAAAGTTTTTCAGGATGCATAATTTTCTGAAATATTATTTCAGTATTTATTGGTAAAAATTAAAGATGTCACTGAACTGATAATCTTATTTATATAATTATTAGTGGTAAGCTATTTGGTGCTGCTAGGTTATGGGGAATCTAAAGCTTTTCAGTATTCTTAAAATGGCTAAAGGAGATCATATGTCATTGACTTTATTTTTGCTTTAGTAGTAATTCTGCAGAAAATACTATGGACTCTGTGTCATAAAATTACTCTCAAGAATCCAACAGATAGAAAATTCTGCCTTTCCATAGGTTTGTCTGCATTTAATTCTCATACTTTTATAAGTATTTACTTGTGAACAAATGGATAAAACAATCATTTAGGTCAGTACTGATGCTTAAAGGAGAGTTTACTAGGGTCAGTAGGTGTTCCAAATTATTCATTAAACGAAAAATCGCTAAGCACTCTCCTACAATGGTCACACAGAGAAAAAAGTTCCTACCACAAGGTATTAATCTACTGGAAAGGCAGAATATATGATACAATACAGATTTTAGTACAAGGTGTTTTGAGAGTCCCATTTTAGGTAGTCTAAATAGCCTCATCGTTTCACTTGTGTATAACTGTCAGAAGCACAGCTACTAGGATATGTGTTTATATGTAAGAGATTTGCCTTTATGCTCTTGTGGGAGCTGGTTAAGCAGTCTCTGTTAGCTCTTAATCTTTGTTTCTAAATAACCAAGGAAATAAAAGACTCGAGTAACAAGTGCTTCCCTTGCCTTTAGCCACCACCGCACACCCTCAGCCTGGAGCAAAGTGTACAGAAAAGGAAGGATACATACTCTAATGTCGGCAAGGGGTCCTCCTGAAAATAGGGATCCTGCAGAGCCTGCTCGGAGGTAATTCTCTTGGTTGGGTCCATCGTGAGGAGCTTCTGAAGCTAGAATAACACGTAAGACATTGACAGCACAGGAAAGTTTGCTTCCAGGCGAATGTTAATGTCTAACAGGACTAACATCAAGCGCCAGTTTATTAATACGCTACACACATTTATGTGAAACTGACAGAAATGATTAGCAGTAAAGCCGTTTTAGAATTTTTTTTTTCCTACTGGTAAACCACTGGAAACAAGGCTAAAAGTCAAGGGTATCTTGATATCACAAAGGAAAAAGATTTAATTTTGCCCCAGCATCCACCAGTTTCTTTTTTTCCTGAAGAGGAGGAAGAGCTGGGACAATTTCACAGTTAGTGGGGTGGGGTGAGAGCTGTGCTAAGGATCACCTTCCCACTCGGGAGAGATGCACCTACCAAAAGGAATACTTTGCTGTCAGGCTTGACCTTGTGTTTCTCCATGTACTTGATGAGGCTACTGTTGGCGTACCTGCAAAGACACAACATCCACACACTATTGAGGACATTCACACAACTGACACCTTTTAATGGAAGGTTCCACGGTTGGTTTTCCTATGAGGTATGTATTCATTTAAGCCATTGTTTCTGATTAAAAAGGAACACAAAACCAAATGTTGGTAAATGTGTAAAAAATAAATAAGAATTGTTACACACTGCATGTAAGAGTTTATACTGTTAGGATTACTTTGGAAAATAATAATGCATTAACCATTAGAGCTGAAAATGTGACTATCCTATGATCCAGCAGTTCCTTCCTATGTACATATTCTATATCAGGATATCAACTGCTCAGGCTGAGGGGTGAGTAAATGGGTATTCACTTTATTATTCTAAATAAACTACATATTTTCATTATGTATATTCTTTCCTACATATGAAATATTTCAAATTTAAAAGGTCAAGAAACAGGTAATAAATGTTTATGGTAAAAAATTTAGAGAATATAAAAAAGTATAAAGAAAAATTTGAACACACTCATAATCAAGATAGGAAGCAATTTTAAAAATTCTTATCAAGATTTGATAATTTTCCTTTGGCATTTCTTCTGTGCATACATATATATACACATAAAGAAGTATTTCTGTTTTTATAAAATTGGGATCATAGTATATATAAGTTGTCCTTTTCTCACTTAATGTTGTTTTATAAGCATTTTCTCTTGCTAAATGCTCTTTCAGCTTTTTATTTGTACTGGTTGAACATTTCCTACTGTTACTAATGATGCTTGTTTCACAACACTTAGAAAGTACAGATCCTTGTAGGTAAATCTGGTACACATTCAGGGGGACAGGACTGCATGGCAGGTGAGAATCAGAGGCCCCTCCCAGACCCTGACTCAGTCATTTACCAGTTGTGTGATTTTGGGCAGTTAGTTAACCTCTATGAAAGCCATTAGGTGCCTCATCTTAGCTATGTGTGGCTGCTTTGATGCTTTTTCAGGATACAGTCTTAGAATTATAGGTCAAAGGGTAAGTACATGCCAAAGCCTTTTGTGTGTGCTCTCGAACTTGCTATATGAACCTGGCCCTCAGACCAGCAGCATGGGCACTGGAAAGCCTGCACTAGGCATGCAGGTTCAGTTCAGTTCAGTTCAGTTCAGTTCAGTCGCTCAGTCGTGTCCAACTCTTTGCAACCCCATGAATCGCAGCACGCCAGGCCTCCCTGTTCATCACCAACTCCCGGAGTTTACTCAGACTCACGTCCATCGAGTCAGTGATGCCATTGAGCCATCTCATCCTCTATTGTCCCCTTCTCTTCCTGCCCGCAATCCCTCCCAGCATCAGAGTCTTTTCCAATGAGTCAACATGAGGTGGCCAAAGTACTGGAGTTTCAGCTTTAGCATCATTCCTTCCAAAGAAATCCCAGGGTTGATCTCCTTCACAATGGACTGGTTGGATTTCCTTGCAGTCCAAGGGACTCTCAAGAGTCTTCTCCAACACCACAGTTCAAAAGCATCAAGTATAGTCCAACTCTCACATCCATACATGACTACTGGAAAAACCATAGCTTTGACTAGATGGACCTTTGTTGGCAAAGTAATGTCTCTGCTTTTGAATATACTATCTAGGTTGGTCATAACTTTTCTTCCAAGGAGTAAGCGTCTTTTAATTTCATGGCTGCAGTCAGCATCTGCAGTGATTTTGGAGCCCAAAAAAATAAAGTCTGACACTGTTTCCACTGTTTCCCCATCTATTTCCCATGAAGTGATGGGACCAGATG
>SJYX01018169.1:116796-146428 GCA_006410675.1 Oreotragus oreotragus | reverse complement strand
ACTGGAATTCCATCACCTCCACTAGCTTTGTTCTTAGTGATGCTTTCTAAGGCCCACTTGACTTCACATTCCAGGATGTCTGGCTCTAGGTGAGTGATCACACCATCATGATTATCTTGGTTTTGAAGATCTTTTTTGTACAGTTCTTCTGTGTATCCTTGCCACCTCTTCTTAATATCTTCTGCTTCTGTTAGGTCCATACCATTTCTGTCCTTTATCAAGCCCATCTTTGCATGAAATGTTCCCTCGGTATCTAATTTTCTTGAAGAGATCTCTAGTCTTTCCCATTCTGTTTTTTTCCTCTGTTTCTTTGCATTGATTGCTGAGGAAGGCTTTCTTATCTCTTTTTGCTATTCTTTGGAACTCTGCATTCAGATGCTTGTATCTTTCCTTTTCTCCTTTGCTTTTCACCTCTCTTCTTTTTACAGCTATTTGTAAGACCTCCCCAGACAGCCATTTTGCTTTTTTGCATTTCTTTTCCATGGGGATGGTCTTGATCCCTGTCTCCTGTACAATGTCACGAACCTCCGCCCATAGTTCATCAGGCACTCTATCTATCAGATCTAGTCCCTTAAATCTATTTCTCACTTCCACTGTATAATCATAAGGGATGTGATTTAGGTCATACCTGAATGGTCTAGTGGTTTTCCCTACTTTCTTCAATTTAAGTCTGAATTTGGAAATAAGGAGCTCATGATTTGAGCCATAGTCAGCTCCCAGTCTTATTTTTGCTGACTGTATAGAGCTTCTCCATCGTTGGCTGCAAAAAATATAATCAATCTGATTTCGGTGTTGACCATCTGGTGATGTCCATGTGGAGAGTCTTCTCTTGTGTTGTTGGAAGAGGGTGTTTGCTATGACCAGTGTGTTCTCTTGGCAAAACTCTTTTAGCCTTTGCCCTGCTTCATTTCATATTCCAAGGCCAAATTTGCCTGTTATTCCAGGTATTTCTTGACTTCCTACTTGTGCATTCCAGTCCCCTATAATGAAAAGGACATCTTTTTTGGGTATGAGTTCTAAAAGGTCTTGTAGGTCTTCATAGAACCATTCAGCTTCTGCTTCTTCAGCATTATTGGTTGGGGCATAGACCTGGATTACTGTGATACTGAATGGTTTGCCTTGGAAACAAACAGAGATCATTCTGTGCATGTACTCAGGCCCTATTCCAGATTCTGAGTCAGAATCTGCATCTTTAACAAGGTCTCCAGGTGATCTGCGGAATGTCTGAGTTTCCACAGACATAATGTCTGAGAAGATTCCACAGACATAATGTCTGAGAAGCATTCATTCTCCCCAGTGGCTATAAGTCAGAATGCCCATTTTATTATACCCTTGCCAACACCAAGTATTTTTAAGAAAATCTTTGCCATGTATATTAACTTAAAAATTATTTTCCTCCAATACCAGGAATATTTTTTTGGCAAGGTAACCATTAAGTTTAGTGAGGGTTAAACGAAACTTTAAGGTTTATGTAGAAATGGAGTCTGTCAATATAGTTTTGGTCTTTATGTTGAATCAACTGATTTCTTGAGTTAACTCTCGATTCTAAGGTTGTTTCTATCATAATGTAAAAGGTCTTGAAGTTGAAAAATCCTATTGTTCAATTCCCATTATGGTTTCTTATTTTTCATAGTGTTACAAGTAGGATAAATTGTCATCTTCTGTATTATCCTCTTCTAGATTTACTATAATTTAGGAGCTGAACAATTTTGAAACTATATATATACATTATAAAGCATTTTATCGGCATGTTTATTCAAACATTCAATTTTTTTGAAGTCAACTTATTTATTTCCTTTTAATTCTGTTCTCACCTTGCCTTCTAATGAGCTAATAAGAGCTGACACTTTGGAAAGATTACAGAAAAAATTCTATTGTTACCCTTCACAGTTCACATCAAGAGCAATTTTTTTGGTTCTTTTCATCTGATATAATGAAAACAAGTTATTTGTTTACTTTTTAATGTCATTTGAAATAATATTATCTGGAATTTTTTATTATACTTTAGTGACTTGTATATAAACTAGATTATATTTAGCTAATTTTTAATAAATTCCTTTTTGTGTTTTAGCATGCAGCTTTCATGTGGATAAAATTGTTTGCTTAGAAAGGATGGGCTCTTATCGCTGAACTTTTTCTGTTAGTTTTTAACTAAATTTCATTTATCTTTATAAATTTCTCTCCTATTATTTCTGGTTATTGTAAATACTATCACTTTATGTAAAACTCTTTGGCCTTTAAATACTAAGATAAAATGTTGTATCTTAATTAATTTTCTCTTTTATATTACCAGCTTATCTTCAATTACTTGAACCACTTTCATTTAATACCCATTTGACAAGTAACTAATGAACATGCACTGTATACTAGGCCCTGGAGATGCCTATAATGGTGTATAAAATAGGCACGATCCATATTCTAGAGGGAAAGGCAGATAAGTGTTCAAAAGCCAACTGTCGAGCAAAGTGCTGTGTGCTGAGAGAAGCAGCTCAGGATATGCCACAGGACTGCAGAGGGGAAGCATCTGACTAGAAGGGCAAGGGGAGACCTCATCAGGACAGAAAGGATAAACAGGAGTCATCTGATGAAATGGGTGGGAGGATGGTATCAATACGTCCCAGACTGAGGGAACAGCATGTGTAAAAATCCAGGGGTCCAAGAACCCTCAGGGGTTTGACGATCTTAAATTTATGATGTGCGGCCCACAGAGTACAAAGTGGACAGAGGTTTAGGAGATAAATTTGGTGATGTAGACGCCCAGGCTTTCGTAAGGCATATTTAAAAACTGAAAGCAACGTGAAGACTGACATGCTCAGACGTGCTTTTGGCAATGACTGCAGAACAGGCCGTGAGTTAGAATGAAAACTGAAGGTAGAAATACCACGTATGAGGCCAATGCTGGATCCCAGGTGAGAGAGAGGGTGGTAGCCTGGTCTATAATAGTGGCAGGGTAGATGGAGAGAAATACAGAGATCTGAAGGATATTGAAACAAAGAATTTACTAGATTTGCTAATCATGTGGACACTAGGGGATCAAATGGAAGACAGAGAGGAGGATTAGGGATCTTCAAGGTCTTTAACTTGAACAATTAGGTAAATCATGGAGCCAAAGTTTAAGAGGACAGATGATGAGCTCAGTTTGGGACACGTATTTTGAAGTATTTATGGGACACTCAATTTGGGATTCCAAAAAGCAGTTAGATACAAGGGTCTGAAACTTGGAAAGGAAATCGGAGTAGAATGTATAAATTGGGAGGCATCAGCATAACTGATGGTGCCCTGTAGCCATCAAAATCACAGAGACTGTCTAGGGAAATGTCTAGGGTGAGAAGAGAGCCCAATTCAGACACCTGAGCAATGTCAGCACTCTCTTTAGGAGCCGCAAGGAGGCAAGGACCCCTACCTAGGACTGTGTGAGAGAGGCCCAAAATGCTGAGTGCCATTCGCTGCTGCTTTATCATGTCTGCTTTTGTTCCTACAAGCCAGTCCTGTCCTGAAATTTTTCTGTTACGTTTCCCAAACGAGACTCTTCCACCTTTTCCTCTAGGTGCACGTATTTATAACAAACTCCTCTCATTTCCACTCGGCATACACATCCCCACCAGTTAGTTTTACTCAGATCCTAGCCATGTGTTCTTCCTCCTGCCACCCTTACTGGTGGCCTAGCCCAGCATTTCAGACACAACTCATGACACAGATAAAGACAAAACTACCATTAAGGCCTTGAACTAAGCCCCTTTCCAAGCTAAACAGAAGAGACTTTTAAACTATCTACTGACCCTTAAAATCTTAAAAGTTTTTAAATAAATATTTGCCTAAGCCTGGCATATACATTAACAACATTTGAAATATCTTCTTTAAATCATAAACATAATTAATATACTAACATCTAGGTTTCTGGTTTAAACAATCTATCTGATTTTTAAAAGGATTCATTTAAATATTCCCACTGGATGTTACTTGTATGTAATATGGTATTACTTACGTTGTTCTTCTAAAGTCTTTCTGAAGTGTTGGGTATTCTGGCATCTTTCTAATATCTTCCCAGTCTTTATCTTAGGCAAAAAAAAAATACTGAATGTTGTTACAGGAAATAATGTTACTTATCAAAAATATAGTTATTTTAGCTTAAAAATATACATAAAAACTTATCAAAAAGAATGTTTTTGAAATATGACTCAAGTATTATTTTGAAAAAAAAAAAAATAATAAATTACCTGCAGGAAATCCCATGACACTAAATATTCGGTCTAGTTGATCATGATGAAAAGGATTGCTTGTTTTTATATCTTCCTGACGACAGTGAAAAATAGGTTCTGAAGTCAACAGTTCAGCAAATATGCAACCTATTGCCCATATATCTATGAAGGAAGAAAAACAAGTTTTTGTACATATTTATTATATTTCTTTGGTTATAATTTCTTGGTATAATCACAACCTACATATAAAAATATTTTTCAAGGTAGGCAGATGGATGAAATAGGTAAAAGAGCTTAAGAGGTACAAACGTACAAACTTCTAAGGATGTTACAGGGATAAAACGTACACGAAGGGAATAAAGTCAATGGTATTGTAATAACTTTACAATGGTGACAGATGGTAACTGGACTTACTGTGATGATTATTTTGTAATGTATAAAATTTATATATGTCATATACCTTAATATAACACTGCATATTAAGTATCTTTTAAAAAGATAAAAATCCCCCAAATAAATTTTAAAAAGCTTTTTAGTGAATATAGTAAGTATACTAAGAAAGCATGCATATGGTATGAAATAGCTGTATCATTGGGCTTCTCTGGTGGCTCAGACAGTAAAGAATCTGCCTGCAACGTGGGAGACCTGGGTTCGATCCCGGGGTTGGAAAGATCTCCTGGAGAGGGGCATGGCAACACATTCCAGTATTCTTGCCTGCAGAATCCCCACGGATCGAGGAGCCTGGAGGGCTACAGTCCACGGGGTCGCAAAGAGGTGGACATGACGGAGCACTGAACACAGCACAGCTGTACCATCACATAACAGACGGGACGTCAGATAAACAACACTTATTGTAAACTTCCTGGTCAAGATAAACTTGGGGAACTCTACTTAGCAAGCAACGAATTGTCTTTATATTTAGGCAAAAGCCTTTCTAACCACTATTAATAATTTAATTGCTGAAGCATTCAATTGATAATCTAATACAAGGCATAACACTCAAGATGTGACAGAATAAAATAATATCATGATCAGGTACGGTGATATGTTTCTTTAAAGCAATCAAATATATAATGACTAGAATTTTTGAGTTGTCAGTCTAGACTGTACAGATTACACAAAATAATTTGGAAAAACTCAACTTTTGTCTGAAAAATACCAGCTTCAGTGTTTTCAGGAAGTGGTAAGGTCTGCTGCTGCTGAGGCTAAGTCGCTTCAGTCACGTCTGACTCTGTGCGACCCCATAGACGGCAGCCCACCAGGTTCCTCCATCCCTGGGATTCTCCAGGCAAGAATACTGGAGTCGGTTGCCATTTCCTTCTCCAACGCGTGCGTGCATGCTAAGTCGCTTCAGTCGTGTCTGACTCTGTGCAACCCTATGGACGCCACCCTNTGCGACCCCATAGACGGCAGCCCACCAGGTTCCTCCATCCCTGGGATTCTCCAGGCAAGAATACTGGAGTCGGTTGCCATTTCCTTCTCCAACGCGTGCGTGCATGCTAAGTCGCTTCAGTCGTGTCTGACTCTGTGCAACCCTATGGACGCCACCCTACCAGGCTCCTCTGTCCACAGGATACTTGAGGCAAGAATACTGGAGTGGGTTGCCATTTCTAGAAGCTGATAAATACAAGTATATACAAGCACTGCGTGACACCAGTAAAGAGAAGTGATCTGAACATACTCACTTAGATGCTGCCCCAACTCCACCATGCCAAGATAAATTGAAGCATCTTTCAGAGTTTTATTAACTACTTCAAATAACCAGTTAAAGATGATTCTACTTGGATTTTACAGATTGAAAAACTATAATAGAGTTTTAATCTAGATTCTAAGACTGTAATATTTAAATGTTTTGCCAAATGTACATGTGAATTAATTTTTGTGAGATATACATTCATACTTGCCCACTTAATGCCACTTAGTATTTTTAAAATTAATAACATACAGACTATGGGAAAGCATAGAAAAGTACAGTGTTTAGAAGTCTTCTAAACATAGGAATCACATTCTGTAGACAAGCTATCAGGTAAAATTACTCTTGGAATGCCATTTCATAAATTACTAAATGAAAAAAATATATAGTAATGTCTCCCGTATCTGACTCCATTCAGGGATGGTTTCCTTCCACACAAGTTAGCTTTCTGGATAATGGGAATGTATCCTTTCAATAGCCATTTTTATCACGTTATTACCTGCCATCTTAAGAGGCTATAAAATATAACTTCATCATCCTCATCTGAAGATCCATCACTAAAGAGCAGAATAATAATACTGGTCAGTGTCTGCCTTTGTCCTTTTTTCTCTGCCGTGCCATGCTGGCTGTCCCCTGGGCCCTGATGCGGCAGCCTCTGACTTCTCTGCCGTGTCATGCTGGCTGTCCCCTGAGCCCTGATGTGGCAGCCTCTGACTGTCCCAAGTCTCCCTGCAGCCGCCTCTACTGTGCAGTCAGTGGAGACAGCTACTGTATGTTGCTGGCCACACAGTTCCTGATTTGCCCTCTAATCAAGGACAGGGGCCTGTACCTACATTTCCTGAAGAACTGCTAAGAGAAGGAACCTGAATGTAGCAGGCAGGATTAAATTCTAGGGTGTCTTGCCTCATATTAGCATCTAATTTTAAATGATCATCTGGCTCCAGCACCATCTATACCCATTTCTCAGCTCTTTCCTTTATCAATGAGTTGCACTTTTCTCTCTCTTCCTCTCCCCTCTCCTCCCTGCCCCACTCCGTGTGTGTGTGTGTGTGTGTGTGTGTGTGTGTGTGTGTGTCTCTCTCTCTCTCTCTCTCACACACACACACACACACACACACACACACATACCACAACCACCACCACTCACCTCCTGGGCTAAATCTCATTTCATAAATTTTCACTGATGCCAAATCAAACTCTCTTTTATATGCTCTGAATAGAAATAATACTCATTTCTGATATGAACCAGGTACATAGAATTCTAAGAATGAGTAACTGTACATTTATGTCTGCTATGAATATATAAGCTAACTAATGTGGAGATTATTATTTTTCTATCTTTTTTCCTCACTTCTATCCAGAATAAATAATTGAGATGACTAAAATTAGAAATCAGTTATTAGGTTTTTATCTTTAATTGCTAAGTCTCATTTTTACTGAGCTAGTAAGTCACAAGCTGGTTAAAATTCAATTTCAGTTCTCCTTACCCTTAGGAAATAATATAGTTGGTTTCCAGTTCATACCCAATTACCTTTATTTCCAAAACACACATCTATTTTTTATTACAACAGTAGAGCAGTTAATCAGAAAATATTCATAAAACTATGCTTCTCAAAGTGTGGGGGCCACACAACGGCATCACCCGAGGTGCCTGTTAAACACAGGCTAAAACTCTCTGAGAGTGAGACGGTCTCTGGTGGGGCATCATTTTGTTTAACAAGGTTTCTGGCAGAGTCTTCCTTTCCTTCCTGGAATCTCCCTTCTGACACAGACCGCACCGTGCTAGGTAAGAGCCCAGTGCCCAGGAGGTTCTTCTGTTTTCACATCCTGTACTTCCACCCTGTACCTGGGGTTACCTCACCACCAGTCCTGTTCTAAAGCACCAACTGTTGCTCCCATCTAGCACTCCCCTTTTCTCTGTCTTAACTTTTGGCCCCTTCCTAGCATCTGGTACCTTCTGAACACCGTGCTAGGTAAGAGCCCAGTGCCCAGGAGGTTCTTCTGTTTTCACATCCTGTACTTCCACCCTGTACCTGGGGTTACCTCACCACCAGTCCTGTTCTAAAGCACCAACTGTTGCTCCCATCTAGCACTCCCCTTTTCTCTGTCTTAACTTTTGGCCCCTTCCTAGCATCTGGTACCTTCTGAGATTGTCTAGATTTTATTGTTCTCAAGAGAGAGAGAACTAATACCAGAAGAAGCAAGCATAATGCCAAATGTCTCAAAAATAAAGCCCCTCAGTGCACCCACTGGAATGGAAACAAAGTCAGGCTTATTCTAAGAACTGCTCTCTCCCAGCAGTCCCCAACCTTTTTGGCACCAGGGACCAGTTTTGTGGAAGAAGATTTTTCCATGGGCCGGAGGTGGGCAGGGGCGGGGGTGGGGCTGTCGCTTATAAACATCTAGACGTGTANTATTACTACAGGCTCAGCTGCCAGGGGATAGGATCTGAGGTCAGTTCACATGCCTCTACTATCAAACACATATGGTTTTCCTTATGGTGCTGTGGCCACTCATAGCCTTTTTCACTAATTTAACAAAATCCTTCAGCAATACTTACGAAGAATTACAGTATTCCACACTGTGCTAGTGTCTCAGTCCCTAGACAAAGAAAGTATAAATGTGTTCTGGGTATCTAAGTTTTGCAGAAATCACACCTCCTGACGAATGAGGACATTATTATATTTTAATTTTTGTTTCCACTTCTACCCACGAAGAGGTTAATTATGAGTCTGATGTCTTCAAATGTGAGAACTTCCTTGATAACTCTTTGATAGTTCTTTTCAGATTTTCATAAGCTTAACAGAGAAAGGATTGTGCTTGTCTGTTTTTAATAATTTTATAATTTGTGTCTTTATCAAATAGAACTTGACCAAAGCAGCTAAATGCAGTCAAAATTAGTCTAATACAAGTAAACAGAATTCAAGAAAAGGAAACTTTAAAGAAGCACAGTGAGCAAAATGTAGGTACCTTACCGAGCGAGGCCTTCACATTAATGGCCCCCCTTCCTCCCTCCCTGTCTTCTCCTTTCACCTCCTTTAAAGCGGTACCTAGGTTTGAGGGCAGCTCTCTCTTCCCAAACCCCTCAGTTGGCAGCTGGGCCCCCTGAGGACACTACAGGGCCAGGCAGCGAAATCTCTGATGCCTCTGTTCTGAAGCAGACTTTAAATCCTACAGATTGTGTTTTTAACAGGTTTTCTTGTTCAGCATTTACGCTTGGTGAGATGGCAAGATGCTGAGCACAGCTAGTCTACCCAGGTTCTATTTCCTACCTTAATGGAGAAACTGCCATTCTGGTAACTATAATGGCAAGAGAGAAGGATTACTCATATTGTTTCCTGCTTAGGAAAGGACTGACTGTTTACCTTTTTCCCAAATAGCAGGGCTCCCTCCAATAACTATACTGCTTCAGTTTTTCTGTTTTTGTGAAGAAAATTCTAAACCTCTCTCCAGTTCTTCTGATCAATAGTAGGTAGGTGCAAAACAAAATCTCCATTTTATCATTTCTATGCAACTCAACAAGATCAGACACTTCTATTCTCTGAAAGCAAATGCTTTCTTGCAGGCCCAGGAGGGAGGAGATGAATGTATACTGATGGCTGATTCACACTGTTGCACAGCAGAAACCAACACAATATTGTAAAGCAATTATCCTCCAATTAAAAATAAATAATTCAAAAAAGAAAATGCTTTATTTTTAAAAAAAGAATCATATTCTCCTAAACAGCTGAAAATCCAGAGCTACTAGAATATAAAATCTGGGCATACAGATGACAACAGGACTTTTACAAAGCCATATAAAGTGGCTTTACCATTTAGTATTTATCATAAATGCAGTATCATATAATAATGATATAATACTTACCAATTATAAGTAAATCATTTCACACTAACTTACCAATGGCTTTTGTATAATGCCTTGCACCAAGCAAAAGTTCTGGAGCCCGATACCAGAAAGTCACAACTACAGGATCCAAATCTGCTAGTGGCTTTAGAGGAGAATTGAATAATCTGGCAAAACCCATGTCAGCTAAAAAATAAAATCAGTTAATAAGAACTCAGTGTGGCATGCTATTATAACCACAATGACAATAGCCACTAACCTTACAAAGCAATCCTTTTCAACCAGTGGTCTGTACCAGCACCAGATCTCCCCTTCTGAGGGAGATACTGTTATTGTGCCTATTTTACTGATGAAGAGACTGAGGTTTAGAGATATTCTGACTTGTCCAAAGTCACAGAACTAATAAGTATAGAATCAGAATAAAAATCCAGGTCTGATTCCAGATTCCTGGCTTTCAGAGACAGAATAATATTTGTATATGTTTTTAAAATAAAGTCTAAAAGTTTTCATGATTATGACTTCTATATGCCTATATATCTAAAATCTTGAGTCTATCTTAGTTCAACCTGTGCCAGCGTTGGCTTTTATGGACTCAGGAGAGCCGATTTAAATATCTTCCCAACACGGTGTTCAGTAATGTCATGTTTGTGGCTTGAAATTGGCTATGGTGGGAGTATTTACATCACAGAAAAACAGTGCATACTATAAACTGGGGTGACTTTTTTCCCCCCAGAGAGCCAGCTGTTGTATAGTTACCAGAACATCACATACATGTTTTCAAGAACATATATAGAATACGTAAGAGAATTTGTTACAACTCAGGATTTAACAAAGCTCTATACCAAAGCTAACTAATTTAAATATTAGAGGAATACAAAAGTAGTAAAAATATTATTACTATTGATATAATAATGTACTGGTTACTATCTAATTTTCTTAAGATTTCCTGAAGAATATATACCTTATATGTATAAAGCATTTCAGAGCTTACAAATGATTTTCATACACATCATCTATTGCTTCATCTAATTCTTATAAGAATGCTGGTTTAATAAGTATTCTCCCCCTACCCCCACTTCTGTGATGAAGAATCTAAGGCCCAAAGTAGTTCAATGACTTGCCCAAAGTCACAGGGATAGGAAGTAAAAATGCCAGTACTCAAGCAGAAGCCATGTTATAATTTAGCAGCTATGTTCTTTACCATGGATCTGATATACAACAGATTATACATATGATAATTGCATGTCACAAGGGAAAAAAAAATCACAAAGATAAGCCTCTGTAATTTGAAATAGGTAATACATACAGTATATTTTGATTATATAATGGTCCCTAGTATACTACACAATGCACAAGTAGTACATTAAAGTCGCAACTATAGAGTATCATTTAAAACTAACAGGCTATGATATGCATTAAACTTTTAATTTACAGTGATTTTATTTCTTTAGAGTTTGAATAATTTACAGGACTTTCTGAGAACATAGGCTTTGGAGAACATAGGCCTTAAAAAATAAAGCTATCCAAGGATGCCTGTGCTGATGCCTACACTTTTTAAACCAAATTTCCCTACAGCAAACAAAAATAGTCAAAACCAGTCTACCAATATTACACCTACCTCAAAGCACTGCTTTATATATTGAATAGATGCTGGTTGTGGTTGATGGCAAAGTAATATGATGGAATACTCTTCCCTCCATTGAAAAGCATTCTATTTTTAAGTAAAGGCTAAAGCCAATATTTCTCCCCTTATTCTCTACCTTCTTAGCTTTATGTAAGCCACATCAATTCACTGAAAAATGAAATCAAGCCCAGAGAAACAATAAATACTCTTAAAAATAATTCCCATCTATTGTATGAACTTCAAAGGAGTTTCAAACCATTTTTCAAATGATTACTAATTTAAACAAAATGTAACTAGCCTAAATATTACTAACACCTATTTTCCTAAAGCTGGATATGAGTTAAATTATTCAGTTCAACAGAGGTAGTAAAATTGTGGTGTGGGTGCTGATTAGTATCAAATGACAGAAAAGCAGCAAAAGGCAATGTCTACATTCAAGGAGCTTACATAAAGGTGAGATGACAAAATATATGGAGTAGATAAAAAGGGTAAGTACTGTAAGACCAAAAGGAAAGTTGCTACTGGTTTCTATTAGACTCAAAGTCCCTCTCAGGAAGAGGTTATGTCTCCATGGTTTTATCTGGAACAATGTTTGATAAACATTTGCAGAAGTGGACTAAATGGAAAGTGGAACTTGAGCTGGCTTCTGAAGGAGGAACCACTGTGAACAGTAAAGAAGGCAACAAGCATTTTAGGAAAGGCCCGCAAGTCTCAGATGCTGGGAGCGGAAGCCTCTGATACAGGGAAGGGCACCATGTGTTTTTCAGTCAACTATGCTTTTTCTTTCAATCAAAAAAGAACTATATTTAAGTGTTAAGCATAGATATCAAAGCATTACAAAAAATGTGCTATTAAAATATAAAAACAATTCAATCAACTAGGTTAACTGTAACTGTTCACTAGACCTTTAATACTAATTGTTGTTTACTTTTAACCCTGACTTTATCTCTAATCTTGGGTAGAATTATAACCCTAAATTCTTGACAATAAGGTGACTAGCTGGCCTGGCTAGAATACAGAATTTGTGTTGAGTAGCAGAGCCACTTGGGAGACTAAGGAGAAGGCACGGTGACTGGGGTAAATGTGATGACAGCACTGGAGAGCGTAAGATGAGGATGATGAATTTGGTTTGGAATTAACGGAATATAGGTTGCCAGCAAGACATCCAAATAGAGAGAGTGAGAGCATAGAATTTGAGATCCACAGCGTAAAATCATTTTCATAAAACCCAAGATTTTAAGGCCACAATTGATCAATTCCCTAAAGAACTAACTGTACAGGAAGGCCATGTCTCGAGCCAATGCCTAGGATGTCTTGAAACAGAAGGTTAGTAGGAATAAGAGACAAGAATGAATAAAACAGAGAAGTCACAGCAAAAGTAATAGAAAAATAGAATTATGTGATGTCACAGAGACCAAAGACACTCACACCACCAGACTAGCTAGAAGAACCAATGACAAGGCAGTGAAGGAAAACGGAGACTAAACACAGGCTACCAGATGTGGTAAGAGGGACAGCAGTTTCAACAGAACTGATGTCAGAAAAAAATTAATAACATAATAACAGATTAGGGTACGTGAAGCCAATGTGTAAATGATTTGAGAAGTAGAAGAACAAGGGGAAAAAACTGAACAAATGGTAAAGAAAATGGATATGAGAAAATTTATGTTAAAATTGGATTATGAGTGTTGAAAGGTGAAGAGGAGAAACTTGAGAAGGAAAGAAGGGAAAAACTGTAATTAGAAGGACTAAAGTACAGCAGGAAGGTATTTAGAAGCTAGCAGGGCATGGGAGGACTGAGGAGAAACAGACAGTTTCTTAGAGGCTGTTTCAAAGGCAGAGCTGTGCTGACAAAACGTGGCCAGGCAGGTCATACCAGATAGCTTTGCTATCACTAGACAGCAGTGTTTGGAGTGAAAGAGACCCCAGACATGGAATTCAAGTCCTTCCTTTGAAAGGCCGAGTAAGCTGCCCCCTCTGTAAATCCAGCGTTACTTATCTGCAGTACCTACCAGAGGGTGGCTGTGCAAAACAAATGAGATGACATACGAAAGTGTCTATTTCAGTGTCCCCACAGGAGGACCATCCTTTACTTCCCTTTCACGAGTGACTAGCAAAAAATGGTACTTGGTAAAAGTATGAGGGTGAGAGAGAAACAAGTGAGGAAGGGTAGAAAGGGGATGAGAGGGAAAGAAAGCAGCCACCCGGTTCTTAATTAACATCAACAGAATTTTTTTATGACTCAATCTCAGACTCAGAGCAGAGGTTAAGGAAAGAAAATGTGGTTTAGAACAGCTTCTTCAGGAACTGGGCTAGTGAGTTAACGGGAGAAGCAGAAACCCAGGCAGCAGGGCACGCTTGCTTGGGGCAGGACAGAATGAATTTGCAGCGGGCAAAGCTGGCACAATTCTGGATCATTTCTTGCATGATAAATTCTAAGAGCAAAGAAAGCAGCTTGATAACATTTACTCTAAAATCTTTCTTAAAAGCACTGAACACTGAATAAATTTAAGTTCTATTATTAAAAAAAAAGACACTCACACCACCAGACTAGCTAGAAGAACCAATGACAAGGCAGTGAAGGAAAACGGAGACTAAACACAGGCTACCAGATGTGGTAAGAGGGACAGCAGTTTCAACAGAACTGATGTCAGAAAAAAATTAATAACATAATAACAGATTAGGGTACGTGAAGCCAATGTGTAAATGATTTGAGAAGTAGAAGAACAAGGGGAAAAAACTGAACAAATGGTAAAGAAAATGGATATGAGAAAATTTATGTTAAAATTGGATTATGAGTGTTGAAAGGTGAAGAGGAGAAACTTGAGAAGGAAAGAAGGGAAAAACTGTAATTAGAAGGACTAAAGTACAGCAGGAAGGTATTTAGAAGCTAGCAGGGCATGGGAGGACTGAGGAGAAACAGACAGTTTCTTAGAGGCTGTTTCAAAGGCAGAGCTGTGCTGACAAAACGTGGCCAGGCAGGTCATACCAGATAGCTTTGCTATCACTAGACAGCAGTGTTTGGAGTGAAAGAGACCCCAGACATGGAATTCAAGTCCTTCCTTTGAAAGGCCGAGTAAGCTGCCCCCTCTGTAAATCCAGCGTTATTTATCTGCAGTACCTACCAGAGGGTGGCTGTGCAAAACAAATGAGATGACATACGAAAGTGTCTATTTCAGTGTCCCCACAGGAGGACCATCCTTTACTTCCCTTTCACGAGTGACTAGCAAAAAATGGTACTTGGTAAAAGTATGAGGGTGAGAGAGAAACAAGTGAGGAAGGGTAGAAAGGGGATGAGAGGGAAAGAAAGCAGCCACCCGGTTCTTAATTAACATCAACAGAATTTTTTTATGACTCAATCTCAGACTCAGAGCAGAGGTTAAGGAAAGAAAATGTGGTTTAGAACAGCTTCTTCAGGAACTGGGCTAGTGAGTTAACGGGAGAAGCAGAAACCCAGGCAGCAGGGCGCGCTTGCTTGGGGCAGGACAGAATGAATTTGCAGCGGGCAAAGCTGGCACAATTCTGGATCATTTCTTGCATGATAAATTCTAAGAGCAAAGAAAGCAGCTTGATAACATTTACTCTAAAATCTTTCTTAAAAGCACTGAACACTGAATAAATTTAAGTTCTATTATTAAAAAGAAAAAATTAGAATAAAGCATTGCTCAGCTTATTTTCTCCCCAAATATGTCACAGGTATACATGATACCAGTTTCTTTTAGAACGTCCAAGGTTGCAGAGAAATTTTTAGTACAGAAATAAGACTTCTGCCAGTCCCTTAATCTAAGACTGGCAAGTAAGAGTCTACACACATATATATTCATTTGGAAAAGATATGCTGGTACCTGGCACAAGACACGCAGCAGGGAGTGGAGAGGGCAAGGGAGGTGTCTGGGAGGATCTGTGTGTGTAAGTCAGGGTCAGGCTGGGAAAGACGGATTCAGGGAAACATTTGGTAAAGCTGAGACAAGATTCACGGGATTATGTTTAGGGTGACTATAACAATAGCATACAGTAGCAACATAAACACATGCTTGGAGTCTTGGATGGGAATGAATTGTTGCTTGCCTCGGCTTAGAATTATAGAACCTTATTTTGGGAATAAATCTGAGAGATTTTATAAACTATCTACATTTCCCAACATCTTATCTATGAATATTATGAGGAATTAATTTAAAAATTCCTTAAAATAAGAGTATTAAAAAGGGAAACCATCTTTGCAGTCACTTTAGTTTCTTAATAAGGTATTTTAGAAATAATTACCTACCTATTTTGACTCTCCCCCTCTCAGGACCTTCTCCCATTACTAGGATATTTGCTGGTTTCTAGAAATAAAAATAGAGCATTCAAATTACTATATTCTTTTGACATGCTCTAAAATGGAAAAAAGTTCTTATAATATGAAAATGTCACTTTTGGATTTTCATCAAAACTATAATTGAATCAAGTACCCTCTACATTAAGCATTTGACATACTTGAAGTTAGCACTAACTTTCCAAAAACATCCTTGCTATAGAAACATCTTATTTTCAAAATTATATCATACAAATAATCACAAAGGAATTAAAGCTATCATTTCTATTTACCCCTCAGAAGTAATGACTAGTAATAATTTTTAAACCTTTACAAATTATAGGCTGTTCTATTACTGCCCACAACAAAGGGCTTTTGTGGTTGAAAATTTTTATATAAATTCCCAGCCACAAGATAATTACCTTCATTTAAATAAGTCATGTGGAATATTTCTTGGTAAATAGTTCTAAACTACTGTAGGAAAACATGGTCAACATTCAACAGACTCCATTAAAATTCATACACCTTATAGTTCATGCAAAAGTGAAATTCCAAGTATAATCTCAAGAAGGAGGGAAATAAAAGTCAAGGCTGAAAATGTATCCACCATCTTTTAAGACTTTTTTAAAAGTCATTCTTATTTGTAGACATTTGCTGCTGCTGCTGCTGCTAAGTCGCTTCAGTCATGTCCGACTCTGTGCGACCCCATAGACGGCAGCCCACAAGGCTCCTCCATCCCTGGGATTCTCCAGGCAAGAACACTGGAGTGGGCTGCCATTTCCTTCTCCAATGCAGGAAAGTGAAAAGTGAAAGGGAAGTCGCTCAGTCATGTCTGACTCGTAGCGACCCCATGGACAGCAGCCTACCAGGCTCCTCTGCCCATGGGGTTTTCCAGGCAAGAGTGCTGGAGTGGGTTGCCATTGCCTTCTCCGTTGTAGACATTTGAGTAACATTTTAAAGGAGAAATTAACAGGATTTTGTGACTAGTCAAAGGCAGAGAGGCTTTTGGGCAAGTAAGCTTCCGCTGTAAACCTCTGAAGAGAAAATTTATGATTCATTTATTCAATCAATGAATATATTTTTAGTGTCTTCCAGGACAGTGAACCATACTAAGAATTAAAAGGAAAAATAAAAGCACATGAAACCAAACTCCTAACTTCCAGATGTTCACTATATAAATAGAAAGAAATATCAGAAGCTTTGTGTAATACTTGAAGCTAATGCTAATTATGAATTATAAAGAAGACTGAGGTCTTGGGTTAGAGGTTAAACTAGATTACTTTTAAGATCTCTTCCAATTTGCTGGCTCTTTTTAAAGTCTCAATGAAAACAATAAGCACTAAAAATAAAAATGAACAGGGAGGAAATGATTAGAGTTTCCATTGTTAAGGGAAATGTTCACTGAAGGTGGGGCGCAGGGGTGATGTCCATTATCCAGATCCTGAAAAATGAACAGGAGCTAGCATGGTAGAGCACATGAAAGGTAATGACATAAGCTTAGGAGAAAAGAAGTCTTACTTGACAGAAAGCAGAGGACGAATGTGGTAGGCAGCAGAATGAACCTAGACCCTGCATTGTCTTAAACACCAGGTGAAGTAATCTGATCTTTATATTACAGGCAGCGAGATTACAGGAAGTGTGAGTGAAAGTCGCTTAGTCATGTCCGACTCTGTGACCCCATATAGTCCATAGGGTTCTCCAGGCCAGAGTCCTGGAGTGGATAGCCTTTTCCTTCTCCAGGGGATCTTCCCAACCCAGGGGTCGAACCGGGGTCTCCTGCATTGCAGATGGGTTCTTTACCAGCTGAGCCACCAGGGAAGCCCAGGAAAGGGGGAGGCATCAGAACTGGGTATGGGGTCATAAGGGCTCCACCCATGGACTGCTCAGCGGAAATGAAGACAGAGTTAAGGAGCTGAGGAACATTTTAAAGGAGAAATTAACAGGACTTACTGACTAGCTGAAGCAGAAGATTAAGACAAAGGGTGATAAAGATTTCACTAAGATTTTGAGTTAATGTGGCTGGAAGAATGGTGTCTTTGTGATAGAAAATTTATGAAAGGTACTGATTTGGGAGGCGGAACAAGAAAGAGAAGATGACACATGGAGTTGTGTGAGAGGCCTGGTCGCACTAGTCCGGACAGTGGAAATAGGAAGATTCAGATTTGAAGTTTATTGTCACTGGAGTGTGATAATTGAAGACATGAGACATGATTAGTTAACTATAGCAGAAAGAGAAAAACAGCGTCAGACAAAAACCAAACCTTCAAAATAAGTCTGACAACTATTTATCAAAGCTCCATTATGCATAAAACACTATATTGCAGACTTTTGGGAAATAAAGAAAAATAAAACATGAAGCCTTATCTTCAAAGAGCTTAACAGCTAGTAGGGAAAGAGAGAGAACTTTTTAGAGTACAAGGCAGATTACAGAAAGTACCAAAACAGCCAAAGAAATTGCTGGGATTAGATGATTCTTCTCAGTGAATATCTGGGTAGTCTTCAGGAAGGAAATGACTTTAGATGAATTTAAGAATGACTAAGATTTTGATAAGCATAAACAAAAGAATGACTTTTCAGGCTCAGAGAACCCAAAAGTTAGGAGCACTGTCGCAAAGAAAACCCACAGACAGCATGCTGAGGAGCCTAGGAGTGGGATGATGTGACCAGAGCAGAGACAGCCCAGGGAGGAAGTAAGGCTAGGAACTGTGCTGGGGATTAAACACCACGTTAGAGAGACTGCCATTTATCCCACAGGCTGGGCCGAGACAAGACGCTGAGACGATCAGATCAGTATTTAGGGAAAAAACTCTGGTAGTATTATGAAGGATGAACTGGAAAAGACAGATGGACCACAAAGTGAAGACAGAAGCCAGCTGGAAGTGGACTACAACTGGGAAAAGTTAACGTGTGACAACAGTCATGGCGGGGGAGGCGGGGGGGCATATACGAACATTTCAAGGTAAAAGCTCAAGATTTGGCATCGCTTTTTTTGCACCACTTTCTCTACCCTCCATGGTCATTCGTTTAACAAATACTGACTGAGCATCTAGCAGTAATTTAGATCCTAGAGGTATCATACTAAACAAAACCAGTCAAAATCCTTAACATCATGAGCTTATATTCCAGTGGGGAAAAAAGGATAATAACAAATATACGGTACAGTACAGTATTGATCAGTACCGTGGAAAAATAATAAGGAGAATACAAGAGATTTCTGCCTCTAGTTTTATGGCTGATTTCTGTCCATGGACTTCTCCAGCAAGAATACTGGAGTGGGTTGCCATTTCCTTCTCCAGAAGATCTTCCAACCCAAGGATCGAACCTGGGTCTCCCGCATTGCAGGCGGATTTTTTACCAGCTGAGCCGCCAGGGAAGCCCACTCTTAATAACGCTCTTGTCTTGAAAGCTACTTTGTATAACACTACTATAGTTGATTCTTTTAGCAGTTTGCATGCTATATCCTTTTACTTTCAGCTTTTTTTTGAAGTCAACATAAGTCCAGTACTACAAAACAATAATTAAAGACATATGCATTAGAAAGGCAGAAACAAAACTACTGTTATTTTCAGGTGATATAATTATCTACATAGAAAGCCCAAAGTATTGACAGACAAATTATTAGCAATAGTAAAAAAGTTTAACAGAAGGTATGGCTACTTGAACAGTATGAACAAGTCAACCGTACTTCTATATGTCATGAAAAAAAAGCTAGGAGATACAGTTTTTCAAAAGCAGCATTTCTATAGCAAAAACAAAACAAAAACCTGTAAGATGCCTAGGAATAAATATATCAAATGATTTATAAGATTTTTATATAGAACATCTTGAAACCTTATCTTAAATGACATTAAGAAGTTCTAAATAAAGAGCTCATGTTTATACATAAGATTCAATATAGTAAAGACATCAATTCTCCCCATACTAATCTATATATTCAATGCAATTTCCATCAAAATTCCATCCGAGTTTCCCTGCGGAACTTGAAAGCCTGATTTTAAAATGTATGTGGAAGACCAAACAGCTAAGAACAGCCAAGAGATTCACAAGGTATTAGGAGCAGGGGATGAAGAGAAGAATCTGGCTCATGACTTATTTTAACGCTATCGTAATTAAAACAGTATGGGACTGGTACAGAGACAGAGAAAACTGATCAATGGGAGGGAATGGTAACTGAGAGAGTAAGAACCTCAGGTCAGTGGAGAACGGAAGAATTAATCAATAAACAGTGCTGGCATAGCAAGGTATCCAAATGGGGAAAAAATAAGTAAAATGAATCCTCACCTCATACCATATATACAGTAATTTCAGGAGGATTAAGGAATTAAATGTGAAAAACAAAACTTTAAAACTTAAGGAAATAAAAAACTAGAGTATATCTTTCTGATCCTAAAATAGGGAAGAATTTCTTAAACAAGATACAAAGAATAACCATAAAAGGAAGGACTGTTAACTTGGCAATTAAAGCAATTTTCAATCATCAAAGATTAGGAAAATAAAAAGACAAACAGGAACTATTTGCAACATGGATCAGCCACAAAGGTTTAGTATCCAGAATAAAGAACTTCTACAAATCAAGATGAAAAACAATATAACAGAAAAATGGACAAAATGTCTGCACAGGAATTTTAAAAAAGAAGAAAACAGTTTAACCACTACGCATATGAAAAGATGCCACATCATATCAATAATCGGGGAAATGCAAATGAAAATCCCATTGAGATACCATTTTATTATACCTAGTAGACTGGTTAACAATTAAGAACAGTTGAGTAGGAAATAGGGGAAATTCCAGTACACTGCTGGTGGGAGAATAAACTGGTACAACTTCTTTGGAAAACAATTTGGCAACATCTTGCAAAACTGAACAATTGCATATCCTTCAACTGAGTAATTCCCTTTTTAGATACACTAAAAAGTATTCATAGTGCATTTCGTAATCCCCAAAAAAGAAAAAAAAAAAAAAACTGGAAACAACCCAAATTTCTAGCTAATAGGAAAATGGAGAAATTAAATGTGATAGAGTCACACAATGAATTTTAAAAATAGCAGTGAAAATCACTGAATTACAAATAAAGGTAAAAAATGTTCAGATCTTGGAAGCNAAAAAAAAAAAAATCTGGAAACAACCCAAATTTCTAGCTAATAGGAAAATGGAGAAATTAAATGTGATAGAGTCACACAATGAATTTTAAAAATAGCAGTGAAAATCACTGAATTACAAATAAAGGTAAAAAATGTTCAGATCTTGGAAGCACTATGTTGAGGGGAAAAAAGCACATTTCAGGAGACTTTCTACAGCAGGATGCCATTTTCATAGAACTTAAAACCAAGCAAAGCTAAAAAATAGCTTAAAAATGTACTGTCTAGTCATATATACAAATATGTGATAAACCTCTTACTTTTGAAGGGATGAATAATAGGTTCAAAATTCAAGATGTTTGTTACTTCTTGGGAGGAAGCAGGACAGGATAAGGGGGAAAAGATAAAACAGAAACAAGCTATTGGTAATGTTCCAGTTACTGGGTTAAGTGATAGGCTCTCGACTGTTACACGGTACATACAAATTTATCAAATATTCTTTTTGTGTTTATCGTACACTAAGATAATACGGACAAAAAGTAAAGGAACAGAGATAAGGTACTGATGACAGTGGGTTAGAAGGGTGTTATTTTTAACATTACTTAAGCATTCTTTCGGAGAAGGCAATGGCACCCCACTGTTGCCTGGAAAATCCCATGGATGGAGGAGGAGCCTGGTGGGCTGCAGTCCACGGGGTCACTAGGAATCGGATACGACTGAGCGATTTCACTTTCACTTTTCATTTTCATGCATTGGAGAAGGAAATGGCAACCCACGCCAGTGTTCTTGCCTGGAGAATCCCAGGGACGGAGGAGCCTGGTCGGCTGCCGTCTATGGGGTCATGCAGAGTCGGACACGACTGAAGCGACTTAAACTGGACAGTACTTCCATGAGAAGGTCATACTGGGATGAGGCCTGACAGAAGCGCAGTAATAAGGGAAGAGCAGTTCAATGCCTGAAGACGGGTGAACTGGAGACACACCAGGGAGGACAGTGGGTACTGGGCAGAAGAGAGTGAGAAGGCCCTGAAGGAAACCCAAGGGAGGGCTAGCCTGCTCTTTCCAATGGTTCTGCTTTTGGCACAAGTCATTTGGGTACCAGCACTGGATAGGTTCTTGAGCACGTCTGGCCTGTGCTCTGAAAGTTGTGAGGGCTGCCGTAAGATTAGCAGTAGGCCAAGGTCATGGTGGTTTGGAGCAGTTAGGAAAAACACTGGTGAGCTGGCTAACTGGAGAAAAAGTAAAAGGGTCAATGTGGCTGGAGTCAATGTGAGAAGAGAAGCGGAGGAGGGGTAAGGCAAAGGTTAAAGAGGGGGCTGCTCATCACAGTGTGGGGACTTGGGAAAAATAGGTTTTACATAACTAGACTAAGCCTCATTTTGTTATCTTTCTGTCTTATCCATAATTTTTACAAATTGCACGATTTACTGTATGTGTGTGTGTGTGTAAAGAGCAATATTGCATAGGAACCTGGAATGTTAGGTCCATGAATCAAGGCAAATTGGAAGTGGTCAAACAGGAGATGGCAAGAGTGAATGTCAACATTTTAGGAATCAGCGAACTAAAAACTGCAATGGGTGAATTTAACTCAGATAACCATTATATCTACTACTGTGGGCAAGAATCCCTTAGAAGAAATGAAGTAGCTATCATAGTCAACAAAAGAGTCCAAAACAAAGTTCTTGGATGCAGTCTCAAAAATGACAGAATCATCTCTGTTTGTTTCCAAGGCAAACCATTCAATATCACAGTAATCCAAGTCTATGCCCCAACCAGTAATGCTGAAGAAGCTGAACAGTTCTATGAAGACCTACAAGACAGTCTAGAACACCCAAAAAAGATGTCCTAGGGGACTGAAATGCAAAAGTAGGAAGTCAACAAACACCTGGAGTAACAGGCAAATTTGGCCTTGGAATACAGAATGAAGCAGGGCAAAGGCTAATAGAGTTTTGCCAAGAGAATGCACGGGTCATGACAAACACTCTCTTCCAACAACACAAGAGAAGACTCCTCACATGGACATCACCAGATGGTCAACACTGAAATCAGACTGATTATATTCTTTGCAGCCAAAGATGGAGAAGCTCTATAGTCAGCAAAAACAAGATTTGGAGCTGACTGTGGCTCAGATCATGAACTCCTTATTGCCAAATTCAGACTAAAACAGTCAAAGCTGTGGTTTTTCCAGAAGTCATGTATGGATGTGAAGTCAGACTATAAAGAAAGCTGAGTGCCAAAGAATTGATGCTTTTGAACTGTGGTGTTGTAGGACTCTTGAACAGTCCCTTGGACTGCAAGGAGATACAACCAGTCCATCCTAAAGGAAATCAGTCCTGAATATTCATTTGAAGGACTGATGCTGAAACTAACTCCAATACTTTGGCCACCTGATGGGAAGAGCTGACTCATTTGAAAAGACCCTAATGCTGAGAAGGATTGAAGGTGGGAGGAGAGGGGACAACAGAGGATGAGATGGTTGGATGGTATCACCGACTCAATGGACATGAGTTTGAGTAAACTCCAGGAGTTGGTGATGGACAGGGAGACCTAGCGTGCTGCAGTCCATGGGTTTGCAAAGAGTTGGACACCACTGAGCGACTGAACTGAACTGAACTGATGTATGTGTGTCCTGTTCAATTTCTGATGGCAAGGTTTGGAGAGATTATCATCTTCTACTACATTATATATTTCCATATGTTTGACTTTGTATGTTTTTGTATTGTTTGTAATTAGAGAAGTAGTATTTTTAATAATATAAGAAAAAAATAACGCTGAGAGGAATCAACAGTAGAAGAACAAGAGCCAATAAAAGAACTAATGAAGGCGCATCCAAGGTAAGAACACATAGGAAACACAGGCTTCCAGAAGGTAAGAGTCTAAAAAGGAAAAGGCGGTCTTCAGGAACAGCAGAATGCAAGCTGAGAAGAGGCAACTTTGAGACAATCAGAAGGTCACTGGTGACTTAGAAAAAATAATTTCTGTGGATTTAAAGAAGCTAGCTGCAGTCCATGGGGTCGCTAAGAGTCAGACACGACTGAGCAACTTCACTTTCACTTTTCACTTTCATGCATTGGAGAAGGACATGGCAACCCACTCCAGTGTTCTTGCCTGGAGGATCCCAGGGACGGGGGAGCCTGGTGGGCTGCCGTCTATGGGGTCACACAGAGTCGGACACGACTGAAGCGACTTAGCAGCAGCAGCAGCAGCTGCAGTAAATGAGACCCAAATAAGTGGGAAACAGGCAAAGGCAAATTCAGGTTTTTTTTTTTTTTTTTCTTGCCATGCTCTGTGGCGTGCAGGACCTTAGATCCCTAACCAAGCATTGAATCTGGGTGGCCCTCAGTAGTTAAAGTGTGGAATGCCCAGTAAAGAGAGATTTAGAGTACATTTTTCAAGGCCTTAGTGAGAATGGCAATCTCTGGGATATAACAGTTTTTAAAATTGTAAAAGTATCAAGTAAACCATCTTATGTACCATTTGTTACATTATTTGCATTTCCTAAAACTTGAGCTTAAATCCTTTAAAAAAAATAAAGATGTAAGATAAAAATACAAAGTATATGACAAAAGAACAAAAACTGTTCACGTAAGGAATGAAAATGGGGACTTCCCTGGTGATCCAGTGGTTAAGACTACGCACTGCAGGGGACATGGGTTCAATTCCTCATGAGAGAACTAAGATCCGACATGCCCTGCAATGCAGGTAAAAAAAAAAAAAAAAAAAAAAGACGAAATGAAAGTAGACTATGAACTGCTGAATGGGAGAAACCAGGAAGCCAGTCTTGGTCACTGTTAGCTAACTCTGGTCAGAAGTTCCTACAGTTGTGCTATATGGAAAAAGAGAATATGAACAGGAGCAGCACAGTGGAAAGAGGATAAGGAGAGCGCCAAGGGTCTAGCGAGTTCTGAAGTCAGCAGAGAATGATTTTGACACGTCTGTTGAAAGCCCAGGGAAGCTGTGAGTGTGGGATCTGCATGCAGACAGAGCCTGAGATGAGGGCAGAGTGGTGATATGGTTTAGGAGAGCAGTGACAGCTCTTTTGTACAGGCTGAGAAAGAAACCCAGAGTTTGGGCAGTATCCACAGAGAAGGGTTCCTGTAGTCAAGTTAAAATCTGGAATCACAGAGGGAATCATTTTGAAATGCACACCTCTTAACTGGGATTAACTATCCCCTTCAGGATATGTAAATAATTGTTAAGGTCATAAGATATTTGATGTTTGAAAATAACAACAAAATAATGTGATCACCCATGAAAATGCATTTAACTTAGGGAACTATCTTCAATATCCTGTCAGAAATCATAATGGAAAAGAAAATAAATAAAAATAGGACGCTTTTAACTTTTCAAAGCATTTTCACATCAATTTCTCTGGTTGTTTTTTTTTTTTTTTGGAGAATTACTCAAGAAATACAGGGCTGGGGGCAAGTCTTGGAACAACTCCATCTAACCCTCAAGATTCCACACTCAAGTGTGTTTACAGGTATTATGCTGAATTTTCAAAAGACTAACTTTGACAGTGATTAATTAACTGAAGGTATATGCTATTAAAAAAAAACAAAGGAAACTGCAGCTCATGCACACACCCCCACACACAGACCTGAAAGAATGGAAAGAGGATACCAAAACGGTTCTGACCTAGTTACATTCCAATTAACACAGACGATGCTGTACTAAAACCCCTCTTCTTACTGTGAACACAAAATGCCAGCTGTGAAAGAAAGTGATACTGCTGGGTTTGCACACTTTAGTTACCATAGAAACAGCAGAAATGGCAGGAGTTGGAAACCTCGTATTTAACTTATCAGCAATAAAATTGGATAGACAAACCAAGGCTGCAGGGTTCATTTTAGTTAAATTGTATTTAAAAGGCAAAAGTCGGGGAAATAATGAGATAAACCATATGATTACTCTGAAGTTTTTCTTGAAATATCTGCATTTTACAAGAATTTAGTTAATTGTTGAATGTACATTCATGATGTTTTACATGTATCTTAGATAGGTTTTTTCCTTTTATAGAATCAATTTTTTTCCACAGGGTTAAATTTATTTCAGTTAATTGGCACATCATAAATAGAACAGCCTAACAATGTACAATTTATCCTATTAATTTGCTTTACACTCCCTGCCCCAGGACATTTGGAACAAAAATAAGAAACCCACAAGATGACTCTCATCAGTACCAATACAGAAGACAGGAAAACACAAACACAATTGTCTACAATCCTGAATGACAGGAAAAAACCAATCAGATATCAGTCAGACTAGTTTCTGAACAATGAACAGAGCTAGCCGAATGTTACTGGCTACAACTATTCTTTTCCTTAAATACAGAAGTGGCACGACTCTCGTCACATCTGATACAGAAGTACATTCCCAGGAGAAAATCTCAGTTTATGTTCCTTTGTTTACACTGTTCTCCATTGTTCACCTTGAACAAACAAGATTCTGTGTTGCAACAAACAGGACAAATAACTAAGAAACATGCTTTTTTTCTGAAATACAACACTCAATTGCTAGTAGTGACAGTCTTATCATACATGTACCCTTTAAAATAACTGGATAGTAATTGTTTTAAAAATATAGAGTATCTGATTATTGTGACTGCAACCTCCTAAAAAGGCAGGGAAGATATTTCTGTCACCACTTTATGTATCTGTTGATTTGCTGGATGAATGAACAAAGAAATGAATGAGTGAAAACTGCCAATGGTCAGTCATCATGGTCCTTTGATAGGCAAGTTCTTCATTTTAAAAGAAACTGTAAGAAACTAGAATAAACACCCTGAAATATGCCAAGCTCACTTCTGAACATACTTTTTTTTAAGTCCTAATTTTAATTTATTTAGGGTTTCAGTAATCACTCATGGCCAATGATTCCAAAATCTACTCCTCTAAGTCCCTATATATCTAGAGATATGTCAACTGTATGCTGCTCATCTCCACGATCATCTCAAATTTAACATGTTCAAACTGGATTTTCCCTACCTCTCTGATGGTATCTCCTTCTCAGTCACTCAGCCATCAAAAACAGAAGTCTGAGCACCTGTCCTTCATTCCTCAAATCTAATCAGTCCTCAGGTTTGATTATCTTACCTCCTAAAGATCTATCTACTATCTCTCCTCCTCTCTGGGCTTCCCTGGTGGCTCAGTGGTAAAGAATCCACCTGCAACGCAGGAGATGTAGGTTAGATCCCCAGGTCAGGAAGATCCTCTTGGGAAGCAAATGACAACCTGCTCCAGTATTCCTGTCTGGAAAATCCCGTGGACAGAGGAACCTGGCGGGCTACAGTCCATGGGGTCGCAAAGAGTTGGACAGGACTGAGCACACACACATGATCTATTATTAGCATTCCCAATCTGCGTGTAATACAGGAGACCCAGATTCGATCCCCGGGTTGGGAAGATCCCCTGAAGAGGGAAATGACAGCCCACTCCAGTATTCTTGCCTAGGAAATCCCATGGTCAGAGTGGCCTTCAGTCCATGGGGTAGCAAAGAGTCAGACACGCGTTAATGACTAAACCGGCACATCTGTCCTTCAGGCACGCACTTCTCTATCGGGGGTAAGGAACCTGCCTGCTAAAACAGGAGACACAGGTTCAATCCCTGAACTGGGAAGACCCCACATGCCCCAGAGCAACTAAGCCTGTGCACCGTAACCACTGGGGCTGTGCTCTAGAGCCCAGGAACCACAGCTACTGAAGCCCCAGCGTCGAGAACCCGTGCGTGCATGCGTGCGTGCTAAGTTGCTTCAGTTGTGTCTGACTTTGTGACGCCATGGACTGTAGCCCACCACGTTCCTCTGTCCATGGGATTCTCCAGGCAAGAATACTGGAATGGGTTGCCGTGCCCTCCCTCCAGGGGATCTTCCTGACCCCTTCCTGGCAGGTGGGCTCTGGACCACTAGTGCTACTATGTAGCCCCCCGAGGCCCATGTTCCTCAAAAGACGCCACTGTGTTGGGAAGCCTGCCTAAGGCAACTAAAAAGTAGTTTCTCTCCCCCAAGCTAGAGAAGAGCCCGTGCAGGAGCGAGAGCCCAGCACAGCCTAAAACCAGTTCTTTAAGTCTACTGTAGCCTGGGGCCCGCGTCTCTCTCCCTCCTCCTCCTTCACTGCTACTTGTTTTGCACCGGTAATGTTGAAGTGCTCCCGGTTTCTTACCCCTGGAAAAGGAAAGGCAATCCACTCCAGTCTCCTTACCTGGAAAATCCCATGGGCGGAAAAGCCTGGCGGGCCCCAGTCCGTGGGGTCACAAAGAGTCAGACACAACTGAGTGACTAACAGTTTCTTATCCCATGCCCTTACTCATGCTGTCCCCCCAGCCTGGAATGCTCTCCCCACCCACGCCCCCCAGTTCATTCTTCTAAATTTCTCCTCATCGTTTCAGATTCAGCTCAGGGCGAGTCCTCCAGGAGAGCCCCATCCCAACTGGGTATGTATTCTTCTGTGCTCTCAGCACCTTGTACATAGCTGATCCCCTGAATATACCTTATAATTTCTTTTTTAAAAGAAATTTCTTTTATGATTGTCCATTTATGTGTATCTCCCCTGCCGCCATGCATTCATTAGGAAAGGGACTGTATTTCATCTGTGCCTGTATTCCTAGTGCCAAAGCAAATATTCTAAGTCTAAAAACCGGTACTTCTCTCACAGAAATCCAGGGAAATGGCATTAGGTTCCATAATTCTGTGTCATACTCTAGGTGTATGGTGTGATAAATAGGCCTTTGTATTCAAGAGAACCTAACCACAATTTAAAGTGCCACTTCTAAGCAAAAATTCCTTCCCAGGTAGTAATTATGTATCTATAACAAGATGCAGGCTGTCTTAAAATGGGAGCAGTCTATAATATTAAATGCTATGATTAATTTCATTTTACTTTAAAAGGGTCTAGAGGTAATGGGCATCCTTGTTAATTAAACCTTGGTATTCATGGTCAACAGCTGCCAACCCAGCACTGCAAGACAGTGAACAATGCAATTCTTTGTCTTTGCCTTTTAGGAGTGGTCACAGGCCTGAACAGCAGAGATAAGGTTTTCTTTTCTCTAACAAGAACCAATAAAAAGCAGCCTTTATAAAAAGCTTAACGCAAGAGAAACACATGTATCCAGAAGGCTATTTACCTAAGAAACTTCAAGGTCACCAACAGTGTATAATCAAGATCTATTCCACATGGACAGCAAGGCCAGGAAATAAAGCCACAGAGGCACTCAGGTGCTATGCTATTTATTAACTAGTACAACCCATCCGCAGAGAAGCAACACTGGCAGAAAGTAGTTTTCTTTTTACATTTGTGACATTCATATTCAGATCAAATCAAAGAATTCAGTCTTATTACCTTGAGAAATTAAGAACGGCAGAGGTAGAAATTAAGAAGCTGAGCCCTCTCAGTTTACTCATGAAGAAATGTAACACACACACAAACACACACACAAAAAAAACCCTACAACCTCAACTAAGTTCACTGTCCACACACAGTGGCAGACCGAGGATTAGAATCCAAGTCTCTCAGTGGTGCGCTCTAGGCCAAGCTTATGAGAACAAAAGCACACTTGGCAAATGGACAATACTTAATTGGCTTACAGTGCTCACCAGGAAAAGACTTCTACACTGATGGTACTTAGGTAAAAACAGAATCACACCAAATAACCATCATAAGTAATCTCCCAGTGAAATGAACCATCAGTCCTTAAATGCAAGATCCCCTCTTGATGAAGATACTGTCATTCCCAATAAGGGATCTGAATCATCGTGTGTGTGCGCGTGTGTGTGTGCATGTGCGTGTTAGTCGCTCAGTTGTGTCTGACTCTTTTGAAACCCATGGACTGTAGCCAGCCAGGCTCCTCAGACCATGGAATTCTCCAGGTAAGAATACTGGAGTGGGTTCCCATTCCCTTCTCCA
>SJYX01018169.1:77561-113654 GCA_006410675.1 Oreotragus oreotragus | reverse complement strand
CTTCTCCAACACGACAGTTCAAAAGCATCGATTCTTTGGCGCTCAGCTTTCTTCACAGTCCAACTCTCACATCCATACATGACCACAGGAAAAACCATAGCCTTGACTAGGCGGACCTTAGTCGGGAAAGTAATATCTCTGCTTTTGAATATACTATCCAGGTTGGTCATAACTTTTCTTCCAAGGAGTAAGCGTCTTTTAATTTCATGGCTGCAGTCACCATCTGCAGTGATTTTGGAGCCCCAAAAAATAAAGTCTGACACTGTTTCCACTGTTTCCCCATCTATTTCCCATGAAGTGATGGGACCGGATGCTGAATGTCAGTGGTGGTCAGGGGCTTTTGCACATGCCACACAACCAACCACTCAATTCCTACCTTATCTCTTCCAGCTCAGCTCAAACACCAGTGTCAAAGAAGACTTTCTGACCTCCTGGATTAGGTCAGTTCACACCTTAAATCCTCTCAAAGCACCTTGAACTTTTCCTTTACTGAACTTACCACAGGTTTTTTTTTTCCAAGTTATCATATATTTAGTCATGTGACTGTTTAATGTCTATTTCCCTCCTAGTCTAAAATCAAGTTTGGGAACCTTTCTTGCTCATTCTGCACACCACTGTATTCCCCACATCTACAACACAGGAACCAAAACAAATACTTGTGAGAGTTGCATGGTAGGTAGCAAGAATGAATAAATTAATGATCCTTGTTCTTGGCGCATCCTCACAAATCAGAAGGTGAAGATGCCCTTTGCATGGGGCAGTTCTGACAGCAGCTGTTGAACCCTTGCTCTAGATGAGTTGTGACACCCCAGATGAGCTGTGATCTTGCCTGTAGTGGACAGAATGGTGGCCTGCCCTCACCCCCAAAGATGTCCATGTCTTAATTCCAGAAGCCTGTAACTATGTTATATCACATGGCAAAAGGGAATTAAGGTAGCAAATAGAATAAGGTTGCTCAGGTGAGCCCAGTGGAATCAATAATCCTTAAATGTGGAAAGTAGGAAAGAATCAGCATCAGAGTGAAGCAATGAAAAGGACTCGACCAGCCATTGCTGGTTTCAAAGCTAAAAGGAAGGAAACCAAGATCAAAGAATGCAGGTGATCTCAAGAAGACAGGAAAGGCAAGAAAGCAGATTCTTCCCTAGGGTCTCCACAAAGAAACAAAGCCTTGCCAACACCTTGATTATTAGTTCAGTGAGACCCATTTTGGATTTCTTACTTTGTGTGTCTTAAGCCACTAAATTTGTGGCAATTTGTTACAGCAGTAATAGGAAACTAATGCACTGAGTTTAACTTTATTTGGAAGCACAGTCTCAGTTGCCTCTCAAGAGTCTAGTCTTGACCAAAGTCAAGATCTGAAGGCTTGGAAGTGACCTACCTAATGAGAGCATCTGTGTCTGTTCAATGCAGAATATCAGGAGCAAATAGTCTTAATAATGTTTATTGTGCTGTATTAAACTAAAACCCTTAGTTTACTTTGGTCTTTGAGAGCTACCCTGAATTTGCCACTGACTTAAGAGGTAAATGTCATTTGCTAACCCCTCTTGTTCCCACCTACTCTTGGGTCTTTAAATCTTTCACAGCTAAATGATCAAGCCCTTCCTTGGTATCTCCATGCATGTGTGCTAAGTCACTTCAGTTGTGTCTGACTCCTTGCAACTCTATGGATTGCAGCCTGTCAGGCTCCTCTGTCCAGGGGATTCTCCAGGCAAGAATACTGGAGTGGGCTGCCATGCACTCCTCCAGGGAATCTTCTGGACCCAGGGATTGAACCTACGTCTCTTAATGTCTCCTGCATTGGGAGGCAGGTTCTTTACCACTAGCGCCACGTGGGGAGCCCTCGTTGGCATCTAACAGTCTTCTAATGGAGAAGGTTTATGAATAGCCATGCAACTTGGAATTAGTTTGGGTCCTTTACAAATTGGGTAAGAAATTATTATAAAAATTTGTGGGAGCTTCCCTGGCAGCCCAGTGGTAAGACTCTGCTCTTCTAATGCAGGGGATGCTGGTTCAATCCCTGGTAGGGGAAACTAAGATTCCATATACCTCTTGGTGTGGTCCCCCCCGCAAAAAATTTTTTTAATAGTATACATATTTTCTTAAAAATAGAACCACCATACAATCCAGCAGTTCCATTCCTGGGTATTTTTTCAGAAAAAAAAAACAACAGTAATTCAGAAAGATATCTGCACCCCTATGTTCTGTGCAGCATTATTTATAATAGCCAAGATATGGAAGCAACCTAAGTGCTGTCTCTTATACACATCTCCCTCCAGGGGATCTTCCTGACCCCTTCCTGGCAGGTGGGCTCTGGACCACTAGTGCTACTATGTAGCCCCCCGAGGCCCATGTTCCTCAAAAGACGCCACTGTGTTGGGAAGCCTGCCTAAGGCAACTAAAAAGTAGTTTCTCTCCCCCAAGCTAGAGAAGAGCCCGTGCAGGAGCGAGAGCCCAGCACAGCCTAAAACCAGTTCTTTAAGTCTACTGTAGCCTGGGGCCCGCGTCTCTCTCCCTCCTCCTCCTTCACTGCTACTTGTTTTGCACCGGTAATGTTGAAGTGCTCCCGGTTTCTTACCCCTGGAGAAGGAAAGGCAATCCACTCCAGTCTCCTTACCTGGAAAATCCCATGGGCGGAAAAGCCTGGCGGGCCCCAGTCCGTGGGGTCACAAAGAGTCAGACACAACTGAGTGACTAACAGTTTCTTATCCCATGCCCTTACTCATGCTGTCCCCCCAGCCTGGAATGCTCTCCCCACCCACGCCCCCCAGTTCATTCTTATAAATTTCTCCTCATCGTTTCAGATTCAGCTCAGGGCGAGTCCTCCAGGAGAGCCCCATCCCAACTGGGTATGTATTCTTCTGTGCTCTCAGCACCTTGTACATAGCTGATCCCCTGAATATACCTTATAATTTCTTTTTTAAAAGAAATTTCTTTTATGATTGTCCATTTATGTGTATCTCCCCTGCCGCCATGCATTCATTAGGAAAGGGACTGTATTTCATCTGTGCCTGTATTCCTAGTGCCAAAGCAAATATTCTAAGTCTAAAAACCGGTACTTCTCTCACAGAAATCCAGGGAAATGGCATTAGGTTCCATAATTCTGTGTCATACTCTAGGTGTATGGTGTGATAAATAGGCCTTTGTATTCAAGAGAACCTAACCACAATTTAAAGTGCCACTTCTAAGCAAAAATTCCTTCCCAGGTAGTAATTATGTATCTATAACAAGATGCAGAAAAGCAAATATTCTAAGTCTAAAAACCGGTACTTCTCTCACAGAAATCCAGGGAAATGGCATTAGGTTCCATAATTCTGTGTCATACTCTAGGTGTATGGTGTGATAAATAGGCCTTTGTATTCAAGAGAACCTAACCACAATTTAAAGTGCCACTTCTAAGCAAAAATTCCTTCCCAGGTAGTAATTATGTATCTATAACAAGATGCAGGCTGTCTTAAAATGGGAGCCGTCTATAATATTAAATGCTATGATTAATTTCATTTTACTTTAAAAGGGTCTAGAGGTAATGGGCATCCTTGTTAATTAAACCTTGGTATTCATGGTCAACAGCTGCCAACCCAGCACTGCAAGACAGTGAACAATGCAATTCTTTGTCTTTGCCTTTTAGGAGTGGTCACAGGCCTGAACAGCAGAGATAAGGTTTTCTTTTCTCTAACAAGAACCAATAAAAAGCAGCCTTTATAAAAAGCTTAACGCAAGAGAAACACATGTATCCAGAAGGCTATTTACCTAAGAAACTTCAAGGTCACCAACAGTGTATAATCAAGATCTATTCCACATGGACAGCAAGGCCAGGAAATAAAGCCACAGAGGCACTCAGGTGCTATGCTATTTATTAACTAGTACAACCCATCCGCAGAGAAGCAACACTGGCAGAAAGTAGTTTTCTTTTTACATTTGTGACATTCATATTCAGATCAAATCAAAGAATTCAGTCTTATTACCTTGAGAAATTAAGAACGGCAGAGGTAGAAATTAAGAAGCTGAGCCCTCTCAGTTTACTCATGAAGAAATGTAACACACACACAAACACACACACAAAAAAAACCCTACAACCTCAACTAAGTTCACTGTCCACACACAGTGGCAGACCGAGGATTAGAATCCAAGTCTCTCAGTGGTGCGCTCTAGGCCAAGCTTATGAGAACAAAAGCACACTTGGCAAATGGACAATACTTAATTGGCTTACAGTGCTCACCAGGAAAAGACTTCTACACTGATGGTACTTAGGTAAAAACAGAATCACACCAAATAACCATCATAAGTAATCTCCCAGTGAAATGAACCATCAGTCCTTAAATGCAAGATCCCCTCTTGATGAAGATACTGTCATTCCCAATAAGGGATCTGAATCATCGTGTGTGTGATGCAGCATTATTTATAATAGCCAAGATATGGAAGCAACCTAAGTGTCCACGGATACACAGATAAAGATGTGGTGTATGCACGCACACACCATGGAATATTACTCAAGTCACAAAAGAGAGTAAAACCTTCCATTTCCAACAATATCAATGAACCTGGAAGGTATTATGCTAAGTGAAGTAAAGTCAAAGACAAATACAAAATGATTTCACTTATATATGGAATATGGAAAGCAAAACAAATGAACAAACGTAGCGAAACAGAAGCAAACTCAGAGACACAGAGAACAAACAGGTGGTTTCCAGAGGGAAGGGGTGGGGGTGGGGATGAGTGAAATAGGTGAGGGAGATTAAGAAGTACAAACTTCCAGTTACAAAATAAGTTAAGTTATGGGAATGAAAGGTACAGCATGGGGAATACAGTCAACAATTTTATAAGAACTTTGTATGGTGACTTTGGTCTTTGAAAACTGCCCTAAATTTGCTATTGACTTATTGTGATCATTTTGTGACATATAGAAATATCAAATCATTATGTTGTATACCTAGAACCAATGGAATGTTGCAAGTCAATTATACTTCAATAAAAAAAGAATGCCTGTGGCAGTATATATATTTGTCCTAATTCATCAATTTGTAATTAAAATGGGTGCATTTTATTGTGTACAAGTTCTACTTCAATAAAATTAATAAAATAGTATGCCTGAATTCTTCAGTTTTAAACCTAGGACGCAAAATACTGGGGCTCCTTCTGTATGCCCTGGTTCCTCACCAGTTTCTGCCATTGCTGTCACTGTGGAAGATATCTTGGCTATATACCCTTTTAGGGACTATGAAGTTAAATTGCAAACAACCTTCTATATCATGTGTTTCTGAGTGCAGGCAATAACACTATAATGAATTCAGCAATCATCAAAAGAATCTTGACCCTGAGCTGAAGCTCAAGAAGCCTTACAGGCCCCTGTGAGTCAAACCACATCCCCTTTGAAGCTGACTCTCTAAGAAGTGTGATTCACCTGCCTGTGCAACAGATGGCAGAGCATTACGCTCTCACTCAAACCGACAGATGTACGGGACTCTGCTGGAAACTCGTGACTGGGCTACGGTATGGGTATGGATGATGGAAAAACTGACATGCCAAAATGAATTGCAGCCCCACATCTAGAAAACACTTCAATAATCCCTTCTTACATTTGTAAAGTAGGTGTGGCAGGATCCAGAGTATTGTGAGAAGCATTCCCTTACCTGTCTTCACAAGGGCTGTACAGAGGGAGCAGGACAGGAGTCACTGAACACAGATGACGTCACCACAGTCAAAGGCCTTCAGACTGCCGTTAGGAGCAGCTGAGCCACTGACCGTGGAGGACTGGCTCTAAGGAGCTAGTCAGGAACCAAAGGTCCCCCGCAAAGGCCCTAGTGTGAATCTTCAATGTGATAAGATCTGTGACTATCCAGAATCACCTAAAATTACAGGTTAGAATAAACAGACCACAGTTAACTTTTTTCATTGTTAGCTCTGCATTCTGAAAGAAATTAGGGTGATTAAATCATATTAAAATAAAAACTACTTTCTGTCACAATTCTTAATAAATCAAATGAAAAATAATAGTCATTTGATTAACATGGAATTGTTTGAATGAAAAGTTATGTGAAACACTAACTTTGATCTCATTTAAGCAAGTTTCTTGTATTCTTAAATACAAGACTTGGCAAAAAATATTAGCAATATTTAAATATAAACCAGATGAAACATGGCCTACCTTTTTTTAAATACCAAGAAGCATGTTTCACATATTTATAGTAGGGCTCTACTCTGTAAACCAGAAGGGGCTAGGAAGAGCATCTGGCTAAAGGAATTCCAGAGAAGAAAGCAGTTAAAAGCAAGGGCAATACTGGATTGCTGATGATATTCAGAAGAATGTACAGAAGAGGCTTCTTCAGAAAATCAGGAATTCAGGAACTCTAAAGCTAATACTCGGAGAAGACAATGGCACCCCACTCCAGTACTCTTGCCTGGAAAATCCCATGGGTGGAGGAGCCTGGTGGGCTGCAGTCCATGGGGTCGCACAGAGTCAGACACGACTGAAGCGACTTAGCAGCAGCAGCAGCAGAGCTAATACTACAAAGTCAGCAACCATGTAAAGCACCTATCACTGCCATTTCACAAGAATAAACTAAGGTTTGAGTAGCAAGATTAACACCACTCCAGTACTCTTGCCTGGAAAATCCCATGGGTGGAGGAGCCTGGTGGGCTGCAGTCCATGGGGTCGCACAGAGTCAGACACGACTGAAGCGACTTAGCAGCAGCAGCAGCAGAGCTAACACTACAAAGTCAGCAACCATGTAAAGCACCTATCACTGCCATTTCACAAGAATAAACTAAGGTTTGAGTAGCAAGATTAACTATCTTAGAAATAATTTTTTTTTAAATCTAGGATCTCAAAGCTCCCATACCATAAGAACAAAGCTAAAATTCTAAAACATTATCAAAATGCCTGCAAAATGATGAAATGATGGCTACAGTAAGATTTTAAGGGTCTCTCTGAAGTATAAACATTTGGCTTATCGGGCCCTGTTTAGCATAGGCAAAATTAAAGACTTTGATGCATCTCCTTGTCACACAAGATACAAAGAGAAGCTGTGAGGCACAGAGAGATTTTCTAGACACTTCTCCAACAACCAAGCATTTAATATTTTAATCAAACTTTCACAAAGAACAGCACAGCACTTTTTTTCCAGTTGAGTAGGAAACAGAGAACCACCTTTGACTTCATATATAGCACTTTCCTATAATGATGTTCCTAGAGAGTCTTCAAATGCTCTTTTTGGCTAAAGGACTATATTTCATGCTGTCCTTTTACTGCTTGTCGCTAGTTAATTGAACTCAACAGCATGAGCAACCTTGGGAAACAATGCTTTTGTCATTTAAATTTTTCCTTGCATTTTTGCTATTGCTTTACATAAATGAGTGAAAAAGAAAAACAAACATAATAGTAAGTACTAATATTACTGATAAGAATATGCCTCAGACTGCCTAACAAAGAAAGAACCTCTCAATATGTTCAAAGTGAAAAATCCTGGCTCTCAGTTGCACACACTCTCTAGGTTTACGTGGATTAAACTTGTGATCTAATAGCAGGGTGGGGAAAGAGTGAGGGGAGAGGTGAGGAGGGGAAGAGTAAAGAACATATACCAAATTCTGGGAGTAAATCACTGAAGAATGGAAAAGGGAAGGAATAACTGGTACTTACTAATGTTTCATTACTCTTTAGAACTAGAACTATCCTGAAATCCTTACTACACAAGCAGCTTTTATACATGGAAGAGGCTGTATATGAAAGGAGGGGACTTCTTGCATATTCTTTACTGCATTTTAACTAAATAAAAAGGACAACAACAGGATCCAAACATTATTTAAAAGCCTCTCAGACCTATGGTAGGCAGCTTCAGACATAGTTTCCAATCATCCCACCCCCAGTACACACACTCTTATGTAGCTGTTCCTGTTGAATATGGCTATGCCTGTGTCCTCAGCTGCCAAGTCACGTCCAACTCTTTTGCAACCCCACAGAAAGTAGCCCGTCAGGCTCCTCTGTCCATGGGATTTCCCAGGTAAGAATACCAGAGTAGGTAGTCATTTCCTTCTCCAGGCAATCTTCCCGACCTAGGGACTGAACTCATGTCTCCTGCATTGGCAGGTGGGTTCTTTGCCACCAAGGAAGACAAACATGGGCTATGCCTAGTGACTTGTAATGCACAGGATACAGCAAAAGGAATGAGTTGTCACTTTCATGATTAACTTACAGAAAACTGTGACTCAAATAGAATAAATAAGTCTTCAGCACTTCCCTGGTGGCTCAGATGGTAAAGCGTCTGTCTACAATGCAGGAGACCCGGGTTCGAGCCCTGGGTTGGGAAGATCCCCTGGAGAAGGAAATGGCAGTCCACTCCAGTACTATTGCCTGGAAAATCCCATGGACGGAGGAGCCTGGTAGGCCCCAGTCTACGGGGTTGCAAAGAGCCAGACATGACTGAGCAACTTCACTTCAGGGCTATAACCGAGCCTACTGGTAATTCAGATGATAAAGAAGCTGCCTACAATGCAGGAGACCCAGGTTTGATCCCTGGGTCAGGAAGATCCCCTGGAGAAGGGAATGGCAACCCACTCCAGTATTCTTCTCTGGAGAATTTAACTGACAGAGGAGCCTGGTGGGCTTTAGTCCATGGGGTCACAAAGAGCTGGACATGACTGAGAGAGTAATACTTGCACTTTCTAGGTCTGAAACAGAAGTAACTTTATACCAATCCAAAACTGTTCCATAGATGTTAGTTAATAATAAAACTCAGAAGATTACAGGATGTAAAATTATTTTCTCCAACTGGACCTCACAAAAACTTGCACGTACCATGTTTGCAGACCATATACTAGCTATTTGTGCCTGTGAACTTCAAATGACCCACTACTGGCCCACTATTGTGAAGAATACCATATAAAATTCAAGTTAGAATTTTGCAATGGAACTGCCATATTTTTTAAAAGACAGAGCTAGGGTTAGAACCCTAGAGCATTCATTCAAATCCTTCATTTAATAAAGACCTAGCATTTATCATCTGCTAAGCACAGAGATATGAAGGGGGGAAATAGAGTTTAACTTATAGTTCAGTTTATGCTGCTGATCCAGTAGCAGGACTGTAACAAAGGAGCCACAAATCCACTTAACAACACTACCGTTTAGCCCGCATTTCTCCACCTTTACTAAAGAATAACGTGCAACTGCCAGACGCTTTGCTAAAATTCAATTCAAGTAACTTATGAGTACAAACATTATGCCAACACTAGGAATACAAAAATCAGTGAGATCTGATGCTTGCTCTCAAGAAGTTCAAAATTTTGATAAAAAGATACACTATATCCTGGCATTCTTCCAGCCTACCAGAATAATAATGTCATAAAAATGAGTCATCCTATAGTTCATCTTCTTACTCTTGGCTATATCCTGCTGTAAAATTAAAATACATCTTTCCTCCCTTGGTGTTTACAAGTTCCAAATATTTATAGACTTATGTCTCTATTTTACTGTCTCTTTGCTAAGTTGAATACATTTAGCTCCTTTTCTCCTTTCCTTTTAAAACAATTTCTCAATGTAAGTAACATTTTTGATGACTTTATTGAAATTCTCTATCTCTGTATTACATTCTAGGATCCAAATGACATAATTATTTTTCCAGATATGCACTCATTTGCAATGAAAAACATCAACCTCATTGATGATGTGCTTCTACGTGTGAAGTCCAAAGCGCTAGTTTTTATTTACTTTTTAAATTTGTTGATATATACTGTTACACTGCAATTTTATATTTACTCTAACACTTTTAATTGTATGAATTTCCTACGCTTCTCACACAAAATTAAAATTTAGAGATGGTACGCACTCTGAAACAGTTGTGACTAACAGTGTAAACCCAAATTTCCTACAGTAGTAGGAAATGAAGCATTTGAAAAACCTACTCATTGACTAAAACTGCAACTATACCCTTAAGCTAATACAAAAAACAGTTTTTCAAAAGTCTCCATCATATAAAGTAAACATATGGTTTTAAATCTATTCCAGAAAATTTTTTGGCAAAACCATGATAGTATGACAATATGGTCCAGATAGCAGGCCTCATGATCAGTGAAAGAACTAAGGAGCCTATCAAAGACTATACTCTTACTGGTTTAAAGCTTTAGATCTTGTTAGAGTTACTTATTTAAGGAGTACAGGCACTAGGGGACTGTACAGGTAAAGTATAAACAAATGTTATACTAGGTCCGGAGAAGGCAATGGCATCCCACTCCAGTACTCTTGCCTGGAAACTCCCATGGACGGAGGAGCCTGGTAGGCTGCAGTTCATGGGGTTGCTGAGTCAGACAGGACTGAGAGACTTCACTTTCACTTTTCACTTTCATGTACTGGAGAAGGAAATAGCAACCCACTCCAGTGTTCTTGCCTGGAGAATCCCAGGGATGGCGGAGCCCAATGGGCTGCCGTCTATGGGGTCGCACAGAGTTGGACACGACTGAAGCGACTTAGCAGCAGCAGCATACTAGGTCAGAACCACATTCAGAACACGTCTTCAATACTGTGTCCATGCTAATACAGACGGCCAATAATGGCACAATGGCCCATGAAAAGAGGCTTCACATCACTAATTTTTAGAGAAATGCAAATCAAAACTACAGTGAGGTACCATCTCATACCAGTCACAATGGCCATCATTAAAAAGTCTACAAATAACAAATGCTGAAGAGGATGCAGAGAAAAGGGAATCCTCCTACACTGTTGGTGGGAATGTGAGTTGGTGTAGTTACTATGGAAAACAGTATGGAGATTCCTTAAAAACTGAAGATAGTGTTACCATATGACCCAGCAATCCAACTCCTGGAAATTATAGTTTTGTCTGGATATATATTCCTGGATATATATCCAGACAAAACTGTAATTCAAAAAGATATAGGCAAACCTATGTTCACAGCAGCACTATTCACAACAGCCAAGACACAGAAAAAATATCAATAACCTCAGATATGCAGATGATACCGCCTTTATGGCAGAAAGTGAAGAGGAACTAAAAAGCCTCTTGATGAAAGTGAAAGGAGAGTGAAAAAGTTGGCTTAAAGTTCAACATTCAGAAAACGAAGATCATGGCATCCGGTCCCATCACTTCATGGGAAATAGATGGGGAAACAGTGGAAACAGTGTCAGACTTTATTTTTTGGGGCTCCAAAATCACTGCAGATGGTGACTGCAGCCATGAAATTAAAAGACGCTTACTCCTTGGAAGAAAAGTTATGACCAACCTAGATAGTATATTCAAAAGCAGAGACATTACTTTGCCGACTAAGGTCCGCCTAGTCAAGGCTATGGTTTTTCCTGTGGTCATGTATGGATGTGAAAGTTGGACTGTGAAGAAGGCTGAGCGCCGAAGAATNTGGGCTCCAAAATCACTGCAGATGGTGATTGCAGCCATGAAATTAAAAGACGTTTACTCCTTGGAAGAAAAGTTATGAGCAACCTAGATAGTGTATTCAAAAGCAGAGACATTACTTTGCCGACTAAGGTCCGTCTAGTCAAGGCTATGGTTTTTCCTGTGGTCGTGTATGGATGTGAGAGTTGGACTGTGAAGAAGGCTGAGCGCCGAAGAATTGATGCTGTTGAACTGTGGTGTTGGAGAAGACTCTTGAGAGTCTCTTGGACTGCAAGGAGATCCAACCAGTCCATTCTGAAGATCAACCCTGGGATTTCTTTGGAAGGAATGATGCTAAAGCTGAAACTCCAGTACTTTGGTCACCTCATGTGAAGAGTTGACTCATTGTAAAAGACTCTGATGCTGGGAGGGATTGGGGGCAGGAGGAGAAGGGGATGACCGAGGATGAGATGGCTGGATGGCATCACTGACTCGATGGATGTGAGTGTGAGTGAACTCCGGGAGTTGATGATGGACAGGGAGGACAGGCGTGCTGTGATTCATGGGGTCGCAAAGAGTTGGACACGACTGAGCGACTGAACTGAACTGAACTGAAGAAAGGTTAGTGGGAAAAAAAAGGGTGTCATATATTACCAGGACAAAATCAGTCATTTCCTGCTTTTTGCAGGACATTTTGCTGAGTCCCTCTCAGGTGGAAGATGATAATTGAGAATGGTTAACTGACCAGATGCTCTGTGACTACAAAGCACTATGGCATATTATGTACAAAGATGGACTCTGGAATCTAAACTGACTGAAACGCTAGCTCAGCCAGTTGTAGTTTAGTTCAATTCTTGTAGCCTCATTTTCTTTATCTGTGAGTTAGAGATAGTAATCCTACTCACAGGGTTGTGAACATGGCATATCTCTGGGTTTAGCCTAGTGCCTACTATTCACAAAATGTTCAAGAAGTGACAGTTACTTTCATTATTATAAAAGCAGGGTCTGCATTTCTACTGCAGGGGCATGGGCTCAATCCCTGGGTCAGGGAACTAGGACCCGCATGACACAGTGAGGCCAGAAAAAAAAACAAACCCAAAAAGCAGAGTCTGGGATACCCTGTTATCCGAAATTCAAATAATGACTCAAGATTGTTCACAGCTGGCTCCTTTGGGGAGTGAAACACTTTCTTGGAGGTGGTTAATGAAAGTTTTTCCAACCAATGATTCATAAAGATGGCTTAAGAACATGAATAACAGTAAGTATGAAAACCTAATCCAGAAAAAAAAAATGACTTCCAATTTCCTTGACCAGTTATTCATATTTTCTAATCTATGGGATAATATTTGGAGCTCTGGTAGAATTTTTAAGTGTATCACAATCTTTTAAAAATGACCTGTTACCTGGTTTTGGCTGTGCTGGGTGGGTCTTCGTTGCTCCAGGTGCGCTTTCTCTAGTCGTGGTGTGTGGGCTTCTTCCTGCCGTGGCTTCTGCTGCCGCGGAGCCCGGGCCCTCAGTAGGTCCAGTGCACGGACTTAGTTGCCCTGCGGCATATGCAATCTTCCTGAACCACGTATTGAACCCAGGGCCCCCACACCGGCAGGTGGGATTCTCAGCCACTGTACCACAGGGAAGTCTTTGCATAGAATTCTTAAATGAGTAAGTTCGCTTTTATTGCGATTAAAGACCACTGGAGACTAATTTGCAAACTACTATTTTATTGAGGACAAGGAAGCTTTTAGAATCTATCAAAGTTCATTTATTTTTGGCTCTGTTACTCAGTAAATTTAGATAGTAAAACAGATTTGACTCACTGGGTTGTATACTCTAGTTTGCTGTACTTTCAAGGAAGTTTGATTTTTTGCATTCTTTCTTTACAAAATGAAAATTAGGTTTGTGATTCAGGCAAATAAACAAGAAGCTGTATTTTGTCTTAAATTTAAGGCAAAGCATAATTTAGTCTATTGAAAGGTTCTGGAAAGCAGTTTAACATATTTGAAATATATAATGTAGTATATGGTCAGACGTGAGAGGTTTATTTTCTCACAAATGTCTTCCATAGTTGAGATGATTAACATTTCTAGAACTTTCACTTGATTTACTTGCTTTTGATGAACTTTTTGTTTCACATATAAAAAGTTCTAAAATTCTTGAAAGTTTACAAATTGGGTGGATGCAAACCACCACAAGCCCTATATTCCATTTGTTAGTAATTTTGCCTTTCTCCTTTCCATTTTGTAAGTTCTTTTTTTTTTTTTTNGAGTCCCTTGGACTGCAAGGAGATCCAACCAGTCCATTCTGAAGGAGATCAACCCTGGGATTTCTTTGGAAGGAATGATGCTAAAGCTGAAACTCCAGTACTTTGGCCACCTCATGCGAAGAGTTGACTCATTAGAAAAGACTCTGATGCTGGGAGGGATTGGGGGCAGGAGGAGAAGGAGACGACTGAGGATGAGATGGCTGGATGGCATCACGGACTCGATGGACATGAGCCTGAGTGAACTATGGGAGATGGTGATAGACAGGGAGGCCTGGCGTGCTGCGATTCATGGGGTTGCAAAGAGTCGGACACGACTGAGTGACTGAACTGAACTGAAGCCGCAGAAGCAACCTAGAAGTCCACTGACAAGATGAACAGATACATAAGATGTGGCACACATATACAATGGAGTATTACTCAGCCACAAAAAAGCAAACAGCAATGCCATCTGCAGCAACGAGGATGCAACTAGAGGCTATCATACTAAGAGAAATTAAGTCAGCACGAGAAAGACAAATACGGCATTATATCCCTTGTATGCAGAATCTAAAATATGAAACAAATGAACCTAGCTATGAAACAAAAACAGCTTCACAGACATACAGAACAGACTTGTGGTTGCTAGGGGAAGAGGGTTGGGGGCAGGATGGAATGGGAGGCTGGGATTAGCAGATGAAAGCTATTCTATGTAAAACAGATAAACAATAAGGTCCTACAGCACAGGGAACATACTCAATATCCTATGACAAACCATAAAGGAAAAGAATATTTTTAAAAAGTGTATGTGTAGCTGAATCACTTTGTTGTACAGCAGAAATTAACACTGCAAATCAACTATAATTCCATAATATATATAATATATATATTGCATGTATATGTGTGTGTGTGTGTGTGTGTGTGTATAGTCCATGCTATATAAGAGGTAATAATAATCAGTGGTGGCTTCTTTAATAGGGAAAAATAATTTAATCAGGAAAAAAACCTTAATTCTGTTGCTTACAAACTTTCAGTTTAACAAACAAACTCCCTAGCCTGATATTTAGGGCCTTCCTCATCAGGCTCCAACTCATATCTTCCTAGTCTGACTTTACACTACCCTAATTCAGCTTATCCATTTTTGAACCTGACAGAAATACATATTCTTTCTGAGATAATTCAAGTGCTTTCTCCCCACAGAAATGTCACATCCAACACTCCATTAGGTTACCCTCATCTCTCAAATCTCTCTTTAAACTCTATATGGCACCTCTCTGAAGCTTTCCCTTATGCCCCCATTCAGAACTTCTTCTAACGTTGAGTAGCATTTAGTCTGTACTTCTCACATTGCCATGATCAGAATCTCTCTCATTTGTCTTGTAGTATAATTGTTTGTGTACATGTTATAGTTCTTCTCTCAAACTAAATTCCTAAGAAGGTCTTGATATAGTCACGTTTGTACTATCCTCACCAGTCCATGCTTTGCACGTATTAATACACGGAAATAAAAAAACATACTGTAATAATCAATATATTTACTCAGTATCTATTGTATACAGAGTAGTAGTATACCAAAATGAACCACTGACCCTACTCTGTCAATAACTTTATGGCCTAGAACATCTAGACGTCTATACAAATTACTATAGTGCTAACAGACAAATGCCAGAAGAGAAGCAAAGATGACGTACAACAGTAACCAACAAAGAGGACAGATTATTTCCAAGCAGGGATGGATATGAGGATAAGTTTAACATTTGTGCAAGTTCTGAAAAACAGGTAATATCTGAACACGTGGAGACAGGGTAAAGTGTTTTAAGACAAGAGAAATAAATGCCACTGAGGCAGGAAATCTCAGGAGGATCTAAGGAATAATCAGTAGTTCAATAGTATACTGTATGTGAGAGATTATAGGGATATAGGAGAAAAATTTTTAAGGCAGCTAGAGGTATACCTGACAAGACCTCAGCAGCCAAAAAAGGAACGAGAGCTTTAGTCTCTAAGCAGTGAGGAGCTATTTCAAAGTTCCAGAGCAGGGACTGAGTAATTATTCTGAAGGTCTACAGTGGACTGGAAGGGAAAAGGATGGCTGACAAGGAGACAAGAGGCTAGCACCATCCTACAAGAAAAGGATAGTACCGGGCTGAACTAGGAATGAGGCACTAGGAGTAGAAACAGATGAATGCAAGAGAGATTTCAGTGGGGAAACTGACCGGACTAGACAAGTTCCAGATGTGGAGTACAAGGGTCTGCAAGTGGTAAAGAAGTTTCTAGGCTAGAAGGAGGGTTGTACCATCACCAGGATGTCTGTGAGTGTGAGTCGCTCAGTGTGTCTGACTCTGCAACCCCATGGACTGTAGCCCGCTAGGCTCCTCTGTCTATGAAATTCTCCAGGCAAGAAGACTGGAGTGCATAGCCTTTCCTTCTCCAGGGGCTCTTCCCAATCCAGGGATCCAACCCGGATCTCCTGCACTGCGGGCAGATTCTTTACCATCTGAGGCATCAGGAAAGTCCCCATCACCAGGACAGAGGACTTAAAGCAGCAGCAAGTCTGGGTGGGAGAAAACTGAGTCCCGGCTATGTCACATGGTTTTATTACTACTGTATATGCAGGCAGTGCCATCACAAATAAAATGTGTCAAACTATCTTATTTAGAAAAAATATAAAGTTTTATGAAAAAAGAGTTGAGATTAATCTTCATTAAAGCTACAGTTCATGGGGTTGCAAAGAGCTGGACATGACTGAGCAACTAACATGCTAACGACACATCCTACTTAGAAGAAATATACAATTTTATGAAAAAAAGAGTTGAGATTAACCTTCAGGAAAGGATTCTGATAAATGATTTAAACATGAATATGACCTCAAAAATATAACTTACACAGGCTATATTAAGTAGCAAATTAAAATCTAAAACCATTTATGAAGGAGGGTTTGACCTAGAACTTCATGTACCCAAGAATTATTTTCATACATGCTGATTCACAGGTAATAGTAAAGCACATATGTGGAATGCAATGAGAACCTCAGTTTAAAATTATGAGGTGAAATGCTTCTGTTGAAATGGTAAATGCAGCTCTGTGCTGTCATCTGGCCCCAATTTAACTTAAATGCCCTATCACGAGATGCTCAAGTTTGAAGACTAGGCCTAACTGACAAGGTAGCATTCCTTTCTGTAATAATATTTCCCCTCAATTAAAAGAACTGAGTTGACCTAGATTTATCCCTACTATATCCCTAGAATCTCCAAAAGCCTAAGCAAAATAAAAGTTCCAATTATAAACTCACGGGTATTACAGCTATTCAGCACCCATATTTCTTAAGAACAAACAAAAAAATTTCATCAACATAAACTAAAATGATAACAATGAAAAGATGTAAACATACAATTTGATATTAATAAATTTTTGTTATGTGTGTGCTGAGTCAAAAAGTAAAATCAAATATTTGAATTGTGGTTAATATGCCTAATAAGTATATTTCCCCCGTTAGATTTATTCATTTACTTAACTCTACTTACTGGATGCAATGTCATTATTTCAATTCAGCTTTGAAAACAATAAGAACTCGTTCTTTAATTATAAACATTTTTACTAACAGTAAGCAAAATTATGAAAAACAAAATGGATTAAAAGGTATTTGTTTTACATACAGCCATCTCATTAAGATTATGCAGGTCATTTATTAGAAAACCACACTGACATTTTACAGTTGTGTGTAAATGCAAGGAAAGAACATACACTAAAAGTTAATAATGGTAATCTTTTGATCATAGGCTTATGGGTGATTTTTATTTCCTTCTTTTTGCTTCTGTGCATTTTCAAATTTTTCTATAATTAATGTTCATCATAACTGTACCAAGAAGAAAAGCTATTTTTATAAGGAGAGAAGAAAACATTGATCAATTTAAAAGAAACATACCAGATCTCTGTGAAGCACCCAATTTGCATGGAGGTAATGGATCCCATCAAGAATCTGGTAAAGTAATGATTTAACCATAGATCTTGGCAACTGCATGGGTTTTTTATTTGCTTTTGATGCACGGTGAAACTTAATAATATGCTAAAAATTAGAAAATATATATTAGAGTAACATAGTCTTTGCCTGTGTCAACAAAACACAATAAAGGCTGCAATAAGTACACTTTAAGATTACTTACTAAAGGCCAATAATGACACAAAGAAAAATAAATAATAAGCTCAAACCAAAACAGAATCTATATTGAATGTGACATTATTAATGTGGTTGTTATGATGACTTACTGAAACCATTAAGATTTGCATTAAGTAAAACCAAGAAGTAAAAAGGGTTTATAATTTAAAACCTGCCTTAAAATAGCATTAATTGTATTCTCTACTGACAGAAAGAAAAGGCAATCCCACTGGAGCGCTTCCTGGTGCCCATCGAGAGCACTGAGCGGGCCTCGGGGCTGCTCTTTGTGCCAAACATCCTGGCACGGGCGGGCAGTCTGAAGGCCATCACTGCAGGCAGCAAGTAAGGGCAGCCCCAGCTGGACTGTGGGTTTGGGGGACTGAGTCAACTTAAAAGTCTTTATTTTGCGGGGGGGGAATCTGTAAATCCTTACTGTTCTATAAAATAAAGTTAGTACTTAGTGCATTTGGGTAACATTACTGACTGCATGTATATCAGAATTATTGGAAAGTTCCACCTTCTTTTGCCACATAATGAAACTAGGATATAGTCTTAGTAGTCAACAGTAAATAGCAAATCACTAGACACAAGCAGGAAGAGAAAAATGGGAAATTCAGGTCCATTGAAATAAATATAAACTGAATCATCATATCCAAATCTTTATGTACACATGTTATACTGTGGAAGGGGAAGAAATTCCACCTGCCCCCTGCACACCCACATCCACCTCCATCTCCATCCAACATTTGCCCAAAACATGCCAACATGGGTACTAGATATCTGTGACAGAAGAGGTTCTTGTCAATATCTGCTATAAGGAAATTTCTTTCAAGGTCTATTAGTCTGTTAAAGTTATTCTTGAAAAGAGTTATAATTTATATAAATGACAAACCACATTGTATTGAATCAAAATTTAATTATCCAAAGTTTGAACTTACTGCCAAGTTTGAATTTGTTTTTTACTTTTGGGAGCTCCTGGGATAAAATGTTTAAATGACTTGATTCCTAACTTTAAACATGTGAAATTAGAATTTTTGGCTTCTTTTATTTATTGTTTAAAAAAAAATCCCTAATATTTGCAGACCTGTACATATTTGTTTGATGGAGTGAATTTTAAATGGCAAAATGCTGCAAGAGAGGACCTTCACTTAGAGAGGAAAACTATTCACAAGCACGTAACTGTTAAATATGAACAGTTAAATATGTGTGCAGTGCAAAAGAAAGTAAGTTCCTTGGAACATATTAGGAAACTGCCATTAATTACCTAAAACTACAATCTCCCACTCAGGAACATTTTTTGAAGTGAAATTTCTGAATGTGACAAATACTATAAAACAGGATGTTAATGTTTATTACTCTAATTCTTTTAAATCAAAATTTACCTTTAGCATATTTATTTTGAAACTGTGGTCAACAGAGCAAGTTTTCCTTTCTGTACATTAGCAGTATGGAGCACATACATTTATTATTCATGCCTATATAAAATTATTATCCTAAAAATAAAGTGAGTTTAGACTTACCCATAAATCGTGTTCTGCGTAATCAAACAGCAGCCACACCTTCCTGTCACTGTGAGAAAGGAATACCTTCTGCAGGGCGATCACATTAGGGTGCTTCAATTCTCGCAGAAGCTGAAGGCAAGAGGAAGAGAAGGGTCACTATTCTGTTAGCAGAGAATAATGCACTTCCCATAACTTCAAAATGAAATCTTTGAAAATTTAGACAATCCAGATAACTAGAGTTAAAAAAAAAAAAGCAACCCCACCACCCAAATACCATAAACTTAGAGATAAACTCTGTCCACATCTTGGTACATCTCTTTCCAAACCTTTCTCTGTAATATGTGTTTGGAAAACAGGATCTTTTTACGTGGTAAGATGTAAAATAGTAAACAAAAGTAATACCATATTGCTAAATAATGAAGTGTATTTTGGCATGTGTGTATTTTTTTTTTAACTAGTGGAAAGGCTTCTAGGGAAGCAGGAATACTGTTTATATCCACTCCAGCATAGTATGTGCTCAATTTGACAAAAAGCGGAAAGATGTTTAACAATGCCTAACTAGCTTATCCATGCTGAGAGCCTGAGACAGGTTTTTCAGAAGAGCAGTGAGCATAAGAGAATGGGTCTCACACCCACTGATAAAACTGGTATAGAAAAGAGGCCCTATAAACAAAAGACTGGGCCTTTCACAAAGCAGAAGCTTCAAGCTGGACTCTGATAACAAGAAGGAAAGATAGACCGTATCAGCAAGTGAAAACGTAGTTCTTGGCCCATAACAGGCAGTTGCTTGATAAAATATTTAGCAACAATAACATTAGCTGCTCAAGGTGGAAGTCTTCTAAATATGCCCGCCTCACACCATCCTTAACCAGGGTTCAGACCTAATAGGTATAAACACACTCAATTTGTTAAATACTTCAAATGCCTTTTAAATGTAAAGCTCCGTGGAAAACACACAAAGGAAGAGGGGGCAAAGCTCCTACTGAATAATTTCTATGTGCAAGGTGATTGTATGTACCTATTTTTTATCTCACTTAATCCTTCCAACAACCCTACGATGCACACAGAAGCTCGGGTTCAGTGTAAAAAAATAACTTGACCAAAGTCAAACGTTAGAAAGAGAAGAGGTTTGGATTTAAATAGTTTTGCCCGATTCCAAAGTCCATGCTTTTTCTAGTTCAGCTAAAGTCCTTGTTATCTGTTCCCACATTGTAGAAGGGAAGACAGACATACAAACAGATCAACGAGGCAGAGATTAGAGGGTCTGACTTTATTAAATGTCCACCCAGAATATGTCCTCTTTCCTGCCTGCAGGGGAAGGAAAGGTAAAACTCACTTCTGTACCTAAACCAAGCTCCCAAAACACCAGACACTGGCACAGACCCCCAAACCCTGGACTCCACCTGTCTGGGAGAGGGCATGTCACATGTCGCAGTATTTTGTCAACACCTCTAAAAAATTAGGTTTTTTTGTGACTACAAATTACTGATCTCTCTACAGTGAATCCACCTTAAGTTCCATGTTTAAACATTATTTGGAATAGGTAATACATCTACACAGTTCAAAAATCAAATGTACATTAAAGGAAACACATTGAAATGCCTCATCACCACCCCTTCCCCCAGGACCACAGGCTGGCCTCCCTCCTAGAAGGAGCTTTTTTTAGTTGCTCGGTGAGTCTTCCAACTATTTATGCAAATGAAAGCAAGTATGAATATTTACACAAAAGATAGCACTCATGTTTTACTTTCTTGTAAATCTTTCATTATCCAGCACAGTATTAGTTTATAGGAACCTTTCTGGTTCTTTCCGACAACTCCAAGGTATTTCCAGGTCACTTTTTTGTGGTAAAATATACATAAAATTCACCATTCTAACTATTTAAGTGTGTAGTTCAGTGGCGTTATGTACACTGTGTTCCAGAACCACCACTGTATCCCTTCTCTAGAGCCTTTTCATCACCACAGACTGGAACTCTGTCCCATGACACAGTATCTCCCATTCCCGTCTCCTCCCGTTCTGCTTTCTGTCTCTAGAAATCTGATGATGCCAAGTACTTCATATAAATGCAATTGTTCAATATGTGTTCTTCTGTGTCTGGCTTCCTTCACTTCACGTGTCTTCAAGATTCATCCATGTTGTATGGATGTATCCATGTAGAAAAGAATTCCCTTTCTTTTTAAGGGTACATATTAATAATATTTCATTGTATGCATATACCACATTTGCTTATTCATTTATCCCTCCCATCATCCTATGGACATTTGGGTTGATTTCACCTTTGGTTATTATGAATAACATTGCCTTGAAGACTGATGTACAAACATCTATTTGAGTCCTTGCTTTCAATTTTTAAAATATACTCAAAAAGTAGAATTGCTGGATCCTATAGTAATTTTATATTTGATTTTTTTTTTTTTTTTTTTTTTAGCAATTGCCATTCAGGTTACCTTTTCTACAAAATACAGGAGGGAAGAATGTAAAGTTTGCAACACCATGCATTTACTAGAAAATTTCCCCTAATCCCCAAAATTACACTGTATAGCAATATACACTTGCAATTTCTGCATACCTATTATACTTTTTCTACCCTTCTGGTCTTTTTTTTTTTTTTTGGCAGGGGGAATGTGACATGGTATTTGGGATCTTAGTTCCCTGACTGGGGATTGAACCCATAACCACTGCAATGAAAGCGTGTAGTCCTAAACACTGTACCACTAGAGAATTCCAACCTTTATAAATTTATAAATCTTTATATCACTAAATATCAGTGTGAAGGCAAGCAGAGAGTAAGAAATAGCAAACTATGTTTGTTTTATTCCCTCTCCTAATTCATTTTTCACTCAACAATCAGAATGGTGTTTCAGAATACAGACTACAAGCATGAAAAAAGAAGGAAATTTTGCCATTTGCAGCAACATGGATGGACTTAGAGGGCATTATGCTAAGTGAAATAAGTCAGAGAAAGACAAATACTGTATGCATCACTTATATGTGGAATCTAAAAAATACAACAAACTAGTGAACATAACAAAAAGAAGCACTCTCACAGGTAAAGAGAACAGACTAGTGGTAGCCAATGGAGGGGGCGGTCAATATAGGGATACGGGATTAAGAGGCCAAATTACTAGGTGCAAAATAAGCTACAAGGAGGTACTGTACAACACAGAGGATGCAGCCAAATTTTTATAATGACTATAAATAGAGTATAACCTTTTAAAATTGTGAATCACTATACTGTACACTGGTAACCTATGTAATATTGTATGTCAGCTATACAGCAATAAAAAAAAATACAAAACTGATCATCTCTGTCACTTAGGGACAGAACTGAGGAATTAAAGCAAGCAATAAGGCAAAGGCCAAATAATGAGGAGGCTTGTAGGCCATGCAGAAGTGTCACCAGTGAGGTTCTCCAGTATCACTAGAGACATGCTGGGTGCAGTGGGTTAGGGGAGAAGCCAGCTGATATAAAAGGTACCATGCTGTGACCTTCTTCTGTGCATGTCTGATGGCTGGGCCACTGAACAAGCGACTTTGAGGGTGATGGAGTTTAGGATGGCTCAGATATAACTTTACCAAATCGTGTACTTGATGTATAGCTATATTGATATACTTTTATACTGTTTTAACTTTGCATCTGCCTCCCCTGGTAGACCATAAGCTCCTTGAGGGCAAAGACAATTTTAAATTTATCTCTACAGGAACTAGCACAAGGTATGGCACGTAGAAGGACCTTTTCTAAGTAATCTCATCCAGTTTGAAGATTTTAAATGTCACCTATACACATTAACTCCCAAACGTTTATTTCTAGTCAACGCATACTCCCTGAAGTCCAGCTATGTGTATGTATCAAAAATGCCTCAACATCTCTGCTTGAACGTCTGAAAGTCACACTGAGGTTGTCATCTCCACCTCCCCTGCCCTCTACCCCAACTGTTCTTCCCCAGCCTCAGTTAATACCAACTCCATCATTCCAGTTACTCAGGCAAAAGTTCTCAATTCTCAGTATTCTCCTCAGATCTTTTCTGGTCCTTCTATTTAAAATTATAACCATCCTTCTGCTTCTTTATTTTTCTGCAAAGTATTATCACTATTGAACATAGTATATAGCTCTATATCCCTTAGGTATAATTCTAGAGAGCTTAGAAAACCAAAAGTTTTCTAGTAACTCAGGTAGGAAAAAAAATTTTTACACTTCAGTGGAAAAAATGCATCGTCAGAGGCACATTCTTTCAGGTTATCTGATTCGGATGCTATGGAAGCTATTGTACAACTCTGCACATTATAGATAACTGATGATTATGCAGAATAATTCTTGCTTATCTACATTCAATCTCCCATTGTGGAAGATGCTAAAGTTGCCTTAAATTGGACATCACTTTAATATCCCTGATCTACAAGTGTGTCCGTCCTATGGACTCTTCTTTGCGTGCTCAGTCACTTCAGCTATGTCCGAGGCTTTGTGACCCCGTAGACTCTAACCTGCCAGGCTCCTCTGTCCATGGGATTCTCCGGGTGGGAATACTGCAGTGGGTCACCATTTCCTCCTCCAGGGGATCTTCCCAGCCCAGAGACTGAACCCACATCTCTTATGTCTCCTGCACTGGCAGGCAGGTTCTTTACCACCAGCACTACCTGGGAAGCCCATAGATTCTTCTTTTAATGGGTTATAATATCTACTAGGTTCCTTCATTTAATAAGTTAAGTAAAACCTTTAAAATGTGCTCATTTTATATATGGATCACAGTCATAATTTTATCTGTTTTGAAAATTATCCTTTAATATTCATTTTTACAGAAGTATCTCATTAGCAATAACATGAAGCTGCTATAGTCTTTATTTATCCAACTGAGTGTGAATGCTCATACTTTTAATATGAAAGAGAAACTACTAGATTTGATTGGTGCATCAGAATTCCCCCTGGGTATTAGGTAATATACTATACACACACACACACACACACACACACACACACACACACAATCTTTCTAAAATTAAAAAAAAAAAAAAAAAAACAAACCTCTTGAAAATACATCTGTTCCCAAGGCTTCATTTAAGGAGTAGAGGTACTGTTTATTTATTTTATATTATTTATTGTGTGTCTCTCTCCATTAACATATAAGCTCCAAGCAGGCAAAGTTTCTGCTGGTTTTATATTCCTAGGCTTAATATGGTCATGAGCACATAGTAAGTACTCAATAAATATTTGTCGAAAGAATTAAATCTACTGAATTTACCTGATTCTTACAAAAATCAACCAGTAAGTAGCTTGGAATATTATAAAACATTGCTATCTTTTCAAAAGGCATTTTGAATGATTTTGTCTTTTTAATAAGTTGACTAAACTATGTCTGGGAGAAGGCAATGGCAACCCACTCCAGTGTTCTTGCCTGGAGAATCCCAGGGACGGGGGAGCCTGGTGGGCTGCCGTCTCTGGGGTCGCACAGAGTCAGACACGACTGAAGCGACTTAGCAGTAGCAGCAGACTATGTCTAACGTAATTCTTTTAGGGACTCAAACTTTCCACAAGCTACATTTATTTTAGGCTTAACAAAGAATTGTTCTCTCAACTAGTACCCACTCTTAGCAAAAGTATAAGGGTGCTGGCTTGATGTAAAGAACAGAAACATAGCTCTTAATGGCTCAGTGTGAAATATTTAACCTGGTATAGAACTGAAAAAGCAAAGGGGTACTATGAGGGTATTCCTTAAAAGGGCTGTGAATGCAATAAATGCTACAAAATCCTGAAGAAAATGATACAAAGGAACAGGGAACAAAGGGAGACACTTGAGGAACTGAAACAGATTGATCAAACCAGTGATTACTTCCAAGGCTAGCAAAAAATAAATATGCTACAAATGCCACACAAGTGCATTCTCTATCTACTGAAGGAACAAATAAACAAAAAGAGTAAACAACACAAATGGCCAATACTAAAATACTGTGATATGTGGCTATGGTATAGCCACATATCACAGTCTCAGATATGTATGTCGAGAGTCTTAAAATACATGAAAAAGGACTTATGCTATAATACTGTGATGTGATATAAAAAGGCTATGTGGTGATCATTTTGCAACATACAGAGGTATCAAATTACCATGGTGTGCACCTGGAATAAAGATAGTGTTGTAGGTCAAATATCAGTTCAGTTCAGTCCAGTTCAGTCGCTCAGTCGTGTCCGACTCTGGAACCCCATGAATCGCAGCACGCCAGGCCTCCCTGTCCATCACCATCTCCGAGTTCACTCAGACTCATGTCCATCGAGTCCGTGATGCCATCCAGCCATCTCATCCTCTGTCGTATTTGATCTCTGGTTCCTCTGCCTGTTCTAAAACCAGCTTGAACATCAGGGAGTTCACGGTTCACATATACTTCCATTAGAAAAAAAAAAAAAAGAAAGGGAAACAGTAAGTTCCCCCCCACCCCCAATCAGGCAAGCTGGAACAAAATTTCCCATTTCTCTGCCTTCATCAGATCTAAATTTCATCTCTTATTCGGGGGGAAGGTGAAGGGGATTAGAACATACCAGCCCAAAATGTGACACTTTGGCGTAAGAATGAGTCTGCAGTGAAGGCATCTGTGGTTCAACAGATGGAGAAAGAAGCCTTCCTGGAGTTTCCCTTATCTGACTAAAAGTAGACACTAAGAACTGAGGACTGCCATAAATCCCCTCTCCCAGGGAAGTTTTATGACCATGAAAAAGACAGAAAGTCGGCACTGCTTTGGACCAGCACAGACAAACCATGCTAAGACAGCCCTTATCTTCCACTGGTTTCCCCTATATATTTACCTTCCCACACTTGCAGCCCCTCAAAGTCTTAAACCCTTTCCTTTGTCTTGTCACGTCCCTACAATTAATTGCTCTTTGTTAAAAGTGGCATATCAGGTCTCAGGCCTACCCATTTCTTGGCATTTTCACTTCTAGGAAGGCCCCTGTGTCACACAAAGCTTAACATCAAATACAATTTGTATGCTTTTCTATTAAAAAATAAAATATGCAAAATATAAAATACATTTATAAAAGAGGAAATATACCACAACATTAATATAATTATCTCTGGATAGCGAATAATGTGTGATTTTTTTCTTTCTTCTTATTTTCCTACTTTACAAGTTTTCTATAATGAGCATTACCTTTATATTTTACACATATGCATACACACACACACACACACACACAAACAGCTCCTTCTTTCCAGAATTCTACCTGCTAAGATAAGATACTATCATGCAAGCTAAGCTTCTTATACAGTTGATCTGAGAAGGGATAAAAGAAAGGAGATGCTTGTACTTGTACTTCCCCAAATTCTTGGCAATATCAGATTTTACCAATGAACTTTAATCTCTTGTCACACAGATATTTGTTCAACATGACATCATACAACTATAAATATGCTTTAAACACATAAAGAACAGTTTAGTATAGGATGATTTTCCTGTGAAAGTCCCACACTAAGTGATAACATCTCCTGTGCCAGACACTTACAGAGCACTAACATGATCCCAAAGGAGCCTTAATGAAGAATGTGCAGTGGGCATGCCGAGACTTTATCTGACCCCTCTTCCATGCGGGCATCTAAGTGACGATATATATACTGTCCTAAACAATCTAAAGCTATAATCCTAAACTTCTTTCTCTAAAGCACTATTTAGAATTCTGACTCCACTTGGGGAGCCTTGTGCTAGACTAACAATTACAGAATCCATTTGTATTTTTATCCACACATCCTTCTTCTTCTTTCATCTTCACTTTCTTTTCTCTAAGTCTCTGATGCCCCCAGGGCTTCCCGATTCCTTTTTCAGGGTATCTATAAATGGAAAGGGTCCTCTTATACTTCAATAACTCACTTATCTCAAAGTGACTCTAATTTTTTATTCTTATTTGATCTGTTATAAGTAACAGTATGATTCATTTGACCATTGATCTTTATTTTTAGAAAACTTTATTTTAGAAAGCATTCATTGAGTGTATCTTTTTTTAAAGTGTGTAACTCTTCCCTCTCTGCAAAAAGAAAAAAAAAGAAGATGATGATGATAAAAGAGGAAACAAACTGTATGGCAAATAGGAGATTTACCTATCTTCGAAATGCCCTAGCATTCCTAAAATGAAATTTAAGAATTTGCATTTTGAAACCTGATGCTTTCACACCTGTGGCAACCTTCTCAGGGCTCCACAAGCACACAGAAACGTTACAACCTTCCAGCAGGTGGCACTCACACTCTGAAGAGGGGTCTACAAAACAGTACCCCAGCTCTGGTTCAAGGTGGCCCTACACTGTTTGCTTTCTTTTATTCTGTTGACACTGCTTAGGTACTTGTCATAAGCTTCTAGGAGGTCAATGTTCCCCATCACCACCCAACGAAAGTTAATAGTGAGATAGCAGGTATAATGCAAAGAGTACAGATTTTAGAATTCAGAGACCTGAGTTTGAGCCCTGATTATAGCTGTATGACATAAAGCAAATTGCTCAACCCCTCTGAGCCTCATGGAGGAATAAAAATATCTACTGACAAACATATAGTTTCTGTAAGGATCAAATGAATGTACATTAACTATATAACACAATGCTTGGAAAATATTAAATACTTGGCAAATTACAGTTGTTACTCTTACACCAACCACTCCTGGCAAGGATGCTATGAGGACTGAATGAGATGCTACATGTACCATGCATAGCATGCAACAAGTTCATGACAAGCAATAGTTGTTATTATTGTACGTAAGTGAGAAAGGCTTATCACTTCAGGCAGTCAGAGATACTTGTTTGCAAGAGAGATGCTGCGACAGAGAATGCCATCATACCACCTCCTGCCCTTGCATCTCCTTCCCAAAGCGCCTGAGACTCCAGTAGGTTCTATAATAACAGTACAGTTATAAGGTCATTTCACTTTACACTTTGCAACAATATAGTTTCCTTCTCCCTGACTTTAACTACTTGGTCTGAGAAAGAGACTTGAAACCAAGTGAGAGCTGTAGTAAATCAGAAGTTTACATTCTGTGACTATGATCATATATATGTTCTTTTAAAAGTGTGTTTAACCTTTTATGCAATGTATTCCATGAGAAAATGGAATACACTTCTTATAAATCAACAGCATTCTGAATATATGAACCTAAAATATTTTAAAAAACAGATGCAATTCAAAATAAAGAGTTTATAAAGTAAAATCTCAATTATCTGGATTTCTCAGGAGCATTCTGTTTCACTGAGGGATTATCTGAAAATCTTTTCTTGCTTCAATGATCCTTGCCAAAAACGTTCCCTATCTTCACAATTATCAAAACTAAATTTATCTTTGACTTTAGGCGTATTTTTAATGTCTTAGGGTTTCAATAAATGTGAACAAATGTATATTTCCTCATTTATCCTTTTTTTCTCCTTGAAATAAAATGAGGAGAAAAAATAAACTAACTTACAACTCCTTATTTAGATCCTGCCTTGAAAAGGAAGAAAGAATTTTATTATTCTCCTCTGTCTCTAGTCCTCTTCTTTTTCTTCTCTTCTATTCTGCAGTCTCTTTTGATATCTTACCCATGTCTGAGGTTTAGCCACGACTCCTATGGAGAATCCCAAATCTCAATCTTTACCCTTCATCTCACCCTTAAACTCACACTAGTTTCCAACTGTGCATTCATAAGTCCATATGGAAATCCCACTGTGCCTCAAAAACCACAGATCCAAAACTGAACATCACTTGCTCACCCCTACCTCTTGGTGGGTCCACTGTTCTCAGAATTACATCAGTACATCCCAGTCACCAAGGCAAGCAAAACCTTAAAACCAATCAGTGTTCAAGTGCTGTATATGACATCTTTTAAATATCACTCAGGAATTCTCACCTTGATAATCAAAATAAACCCTTAACTGGTATTTACACATGTGTTCTTGTCTCTGCTGGACAGATTTTTCCTATCCTCTTTGCCTGATTAACCCCTACTTGCATTTTAGAAAGGACTGGTTTATCATTGCCTCTAAAAAGCCTTCCCTGAAACTCCTTGTTTCAGTGGTTACCTCTCCTGTGTTCCTTCCATACTGTATTTCTCTGAACATGACATTAATTAAATTAGGACATAGTTTAATTATTGAGCCCTCCCCCCCCCACTGCCAATAGACTACATGGTTCTTTGCTGTTGTTCAATTGCTCAGTTGTGTCTGAATCTGCAACCCCATGGATTGCAGCACACCAGGCTTCCCTGTCCTTCACCATCTCCCGGAACTTGATCAGACTCATGTCCATTGAGTTGGTGATGCAATACAACCATCTCGTCCTCTGTTGTCCCCTTCTCCTTCCCTTCAATCTTTCCCAGCATCAGGGTCTTTTCCAGTAAGTCAGCTCTTTACATCAGGTGGCCAAAGTAGTGGAGCTTCAGCATTAGTCCTTCCAATGAATATTCAGGGTTGATTTCCTTTAGGATTGACTGGTTTGATCGAACTGGTATGGTTCTAGTATGTTGGAACTATCTTTCATCTCTATTTCCCCTGTCAACAAGCCAGACACAGGGTAGGTATTCAANAAAGTAGTGGAGCTTCAGCATTAGTCCTTCCAATGAATATTCAGGGTTGATTTCCTTTAGGATTGACTGGTTTGATCGAACTGGTATGGTTCTAGTATGTTGGAACTATCTTTCATCTCTATTTCCCCTGTCAACAAGCCAGACACAGGGTAGGTATTCAACAAATGCTGACTGAATTAACTACGATACTCCATGCATTGAAATCAAAATATCTTCCTAAAATAAAAACTCTAATAATGTTAACTCTCCCATCCTAAAATCTTAAATGGCTCCAAAACCTGCAAATAAAACATTTAAGACTATCTACAGCAAAGGCTGGAGTAGGAAACCACTGGAGTGGTTTCCTAGGCAACCCACTCCAGTATTCTTGCCTAAAGAATCCCATGGATTGAGGAACTGGGTGGGCTGCGGTCCATAGGGTCGCAAAGAGTCGAACAGAACTGAAGCGACTTAGCATGCACGCATGCATGCCAGAGGCTAAACCTATTTTCTTATAAATAATTTATTGACGGGGGGAGAACCTGAGATTCAAGATAAAACTAGATTGTAAAGATCTTAACCAAAGATGAGGCAGGTAGATAAGACCCAGGTTAGGAACAGTGAACTTTGCCCTAATAAAGTAGGTGTCATAACTGACATACACTGCAGCCTTCACCTTCAGAATAGTCTCTATACAATCACCATCATGTTCCCAAGGTCTCCCTGCACAGAATTCTGCCCATTACCTATCATCTCCCATAAAACCTTGCCCTGGGGCGTGGAGATGAAGCAAAAACATGTTGGAAAATACCCAGCAGGTAGCAATGACTTTTAAAAGTCACAGTTTATTAATAAATATTTAAGTGCTCAGCAAATTTCAGGCACAGGGAGCCTCTGTTAAGCCTCTGTTAATGACTTAACAGAGACAAGCAGATTAAGAGATTAATCAAATTTTAAAACTATAATCATGATGAGGCTATTAAGAAAAATACAGAATAGGCATATACACAGACATGACCTAGTCTGGAAAATCAAAGAAGGTGCTCTTAATGAAGTACGCTTGTTGGAAAGAGAGAACTGAGAATCACAGAGATTCAACACGCAAGAAGAGTGTACTAACAGATATTCTCATCATGCCATGAACACACTGAATCGAAGAACTCCTTTACTGCTCATCTTCCAGGAGCAAGTGCCAAATGAACTCCCTCTATATTCTAAATCTGCCATGGCAGACTTCTATGATCTATAATAGAGCTCAGCTCTCTTCTTTTCAGATGAATATTTATAAAGCCACTTACAACACAGACCTGGGCACAAAGTAGGCACTCAACAAGTTCTGTTGAATAAGAAAATGAAAGCAATAGTACAAGAATTGATTTCCAACACGATGGTTACATGACATTTATTCCACATTGAGAGAATACTGTTTTCAAAAATCCCATTATTTTTTTAATAACAAGAAACTTTCAAACAAAATTAGGTAAGAATATTCAAGAAATTTCATAAGCCTAAAAAATTACTTGAAATTGGTAATTAATTAATTCAGCAAAATAAAGCAGTAGGAGTTTTATCAAGTTTCACCCTAGATAAACCTTATGTTTAGCTCGGTGTACTCTCAAGTTACCTGGTATTACCTCTAACTCATATTTTTATAACTTACATTTCTAAAAATGTACAGTTTCCACTTTTTTTTAGTAAAGCCAGGCAACCAAGTAGCCCTGGCATTCATCTCTCCCTCTGCCACCCGCAGGTCCTAGATGGTGCTGGCTGAGGGTGTGTAGGGAGAAGGAAGGACTTTTGCTTTCTGAAGGAACTTATCTAATAACGCATGTTAGATATTCCACTTCTCACAATGACAGACATTATCAATGGTCAGACAACCTACCCCAGAACTTTCTATAAAGATAAATATATAACTAAACACATATTGGTATGTGTTTATCATACCTATAAACACAATTTATAGGTATGGGTTTAAGTATTAATGGCTAAATTACCAGTACCAATAATTCAACATATTTCATATCATCCTGCTTCTAGAGAAGATAAAAGCAGTGAAGTCAAGGCTCAAATAAATTAACCATTTATAGTTCCTGAAGATCTCACAGGAATTTTAACAACAGTAATAAGGAAAGCTACTAGATGATCTGAGCAAAATATAACTCAGGAAACATCCCCTACATTGTTTCCATTAAATGGAAACACTACTTCCTTCCTACTCTGCTAAGAAATCTGTATATGTATTACAAGATAACACTGAGGGGGATGAGTTTCCACAATTAAATGAATTATTTCTTTTATATTAAAGGTCTGTTTGATTTAATCAATAAATTATATTTCTTTTGAGTGTAACTTTAATTTTTTAAAAGAGCCACAATGTGACTGATGTATGTGGTTTTTAAGAAAATATGTTAAACAATGATTAGGAAAAAACTAGAAATCAGTATAATAGTTAAAATAGTTCACAATATTATCATTTTCCATAATTTTGTGTTTAGCAGAGCACATATGCAAAAAGGACAAATTAATCCTCAAGTAAGTTTTCTTGGAATGATTTTGGAGCTTTGAAATTCAATGTCTACTCAAGGCTGCTTGCAATGAACATATAAAATGTCAAAATTCCTAGACTGTCCTCTTTGAAATGTTCTTCTCCAACATAAGTTCTGATCGCACTCTTCAATAAACTTAAACATCCACTTTAGGAAAAGCTCCTTTTAAATAAAATCCACAGGGAAAAGGTAGATTAATCTGACTATAAAACTATCTTGTACAGAAAACATATTCTAAACAAAGGCTAACAACAAACTTGGAAAATATCACCAAAATGTAAGCCATTAGAGGACTAATTTGCTTGCTTTGAAGAGCTTATGAAAAATCATTAAAAAAAGAAAAACCCTTCAACAGTGGGTACAGAATTTGAATAGACATTTCACAAAAGTAGATACAAAGTTAAGCCTTTTTAAAATGCTAGGCTATCTGAGAATTTTACAACGATGACAAAGATCAAATAGCTGAGATACAAGGACAACATGTACAATAATCATGAGGGCATGTATCCTGCGTTTTTCTGGTGTCAAAGGATGTGTCTGTTCTGGCAATCTATTGCCCAGTCGCCTGTTTGATAAGGGCAGACACCTACAAAATGACTAGCCAGTACTAGGAACACAGTCCAGTACCTAATCAAGTAAAATTAAAGGACTGAAGGGGAATGAAGTCAAAAGCCTCTGTTTTCACTTACGGTTACTACAGGGGAAAAGTACGGAGGAAGATAAATTAGGAGTTCGGGATTAACACACATCCACTACTATAAACAAAATAGATAATCAACAAGAACCTACTGTAGAGTACAGGGAACTCTACTCAATATTCTGGAATAACCTAAATGGGAAAAGAATCTGAAAAAGAATGGGTACACGTATATGTATAACTGAATCACTTTGCTATACACTTGAAACTAACACAAAGTATAAATCAACTCTACTCCGATATAAAATAAAAATTAAATTAAAAAAAAAAGACTGTCTTCACTAACATGGCAACCACATCAGGTATTTTGTGCAGAAAGCTTGCTTTTTAATTTTAGTAACTTCAATTTACTGCTTACCTTCCATTATCTTTTCTCCCTTTTATCCACCCCCCATCCTCCACTACCCTTGCCAGCTTTCTACTTCCTTTGTTCCTTCCCATTCATTGAGGACTTTATTATTAAAAATCTCATGCTCTTCCAAATTCCTATGGCAGCTATATGTACCATTCATTTGGAATTTAACGAATGACCTCTTGTATTACTTATATTTTTATACATGTCCTAATTTTTTCAGATTAACATTTTTATATATAGATACATACTTATATTACTTGATAAAGGTATGGTCATTCCATATATGCATACAGTCAATATCAGTAATTCCTTTTAGATATATTTTTAGTTCTCATATAATCTGTAAGTCAAAAGTTGTCCAGGGCATAAGTTCCATGACTGAATAAACTTAGGTAATTTACCTGTGCCCCAGAAGTGTGGCAGCATGGCCAAGGCTGACGCTGGAAGTGATGAGGCCAACAGATCTAAGAGAGAGAAGGATGGAGGACAGTACCTGACATTGGTAACAGCAATAAGGATAGAAAGGAGGCGATGGATAGAAAGAGGGCAGGACAGATAATCAGTAGGATTTAGGGACTGACAGGGTGAAGGCAAATGATCCATGATGCTACAAGTAACTGAATCAGTAAATAGCACAAATTTAAGAAAAAGCATTAGAACTTTGAGGTGGAAAAAAAAAGCTGACTTTAGAATCAGACCTAATGAATCTGAGATGTCCATAGGACATATTGATGGTGGTCTTGGATATGAATCTGGAAGTCAGGAGAGAGTGCTCAGTTGGAAGCAAAAAAAAAAAACAAAAACAAAAACTGGGCATTATTAGCATAGAGATGAAACTGCTAGGAAATGTTTTCATGAAAAGATGAGAAGGTTGATTAGCAGAGAGCTATTTTGAGGGGAGAAAAAAAAATTTAAGGAACTGCAAAAGAGATATTTAAGAGAAAGAGGATCACACAAAGACTCAAAATATGTGCTCAAGAAGTAGAAGCTGCCTTCTCCCAGGAGAGAATATGTACAGTTATACAACCCAAGAAGAATTTCCTTTCTCTCAGAAGGGAAAACAGATCATGATTTCAACTGTTGAGAGAAATGTCTATTGATTTTTCAACCCCTATCAGAGGTATTCAGGAAGCTTAAAAGGAACAGTTTTCTCCACTGAAACTATAAATTCCATGAGGACAGATATCATGCTTGTCTTTGTTATTTACTGCAAGGAGAAGAACAAGGCCAATCACGTGGTGGGCAATCCGTACTTTCTGAACCAAAGTGAAAGGTAGAAACAAAGCCAGATAACGATAAAAGCCAGGCTGCCCTTGATAGTCAATGGTGAGGAGAAACCACTTGGCTATGAATAGAGGGGCATGAATGGCTCTGAGTAATGGTTTTATATGTTTTGCTCTATTACAATAGGTAAGACTTCAATATTTTTTAAATATGGAGACAGAAAAATTAATAGGGAAGGAATGTTCAGATGTTCACTTACGACCCTTTCTAGAATTATTTGCTAACATTAGCCCAGATGAATATCTAATTGGTTGAAGATTTGATATTTTAAAAAGAGTAGGAAGAAACAAATCAAGCAACATGGGATTATGATACAGAACAGAATGGCCTCCTTAAGAGCAAGTCAGTATGGAAAAATCAGCAATTAAACCCCGATATCTTTTTCTAACTTCTTTCCCTTCCTTAAATTGTAAACCCACAAATTCTTTAAAAGTGTTCCTATAACAGTGGCAACAAGACCTTGTGAAAGTCATTGGTTGGTAAGGCTGAGGTGGTGAGGAGGGGGAAGAACTAAGACAACAGGGAAGGAAGAAGGAGCTGAAAGATCCTTCAGGAAGGGTGTTCTCAAGTCAGGAACTACTAACACAGTTTCAGTTATCAATGTAGTGATATGGTAAGATCCACTCACATAAAAAAACAAAAGACATGATCTCACATGAACTCCCATGGTTCAGAACACCTCAGTTCTAAATCTACACAATCTGTTAAATGTGAGTACTTTTTAAAAAAGATCTGATCAAACAAAATAATGCTACTTTGTCAGCAGTTTCTCTTATCCTAAAAATATTCCTGAAAATATCAGCATTGAAGCTCCTGGACAGTCCTGATTCTCCTGCTTTCTCACTGGCTGGCCTCTCGCTTGCATTCTACCTCAGGCCACACAAAACCACCCCGAGGCTACCTGATGCACCATGGTGCCTCATACCTTCAGTCCAGAAAGTAACCCACCCCAATCTGCAAATGCTCATTTACTCAGCTTCAAGATTTATTAATAGCTCAAGCATCGTGTTCTTTTTGAAGCCTTTTCCTGATGGCCCCTTTTTATCTTTCTCTGCCCACCACCCACCCTCTCTCAACATACAACTGAGCATTCTGCATTAGTATCTCTAGAACCAAAACAAAACAGAGTCTCTTATAAAGAGATAACGTGAAGTTGATCAACCCAAGCTGATCAACTGTAAGTAAAAAGGCAACCTGACTTAGAAAGAAAAACACCAATACAGTATACTGACACATATATATGGAATTTAGAAAGATGGTAATGAGGACCCTGTATGCAAGACAGTAAAAGAGATACAGATGTGTAGAGTGGATTTTTGGACTCTGAGGGAGAGGGAGAGGGAGAGGTAGAGGGTGGGATGATTTGGGAGAATAGCATTGAAATATGTATACTATCATGTAAGAAACGAATCGCCAGTCTATGTTTGATGCAGGATGCAGGATGCTTGGGGCTGGTGTATGGGGATGATCCGGAGGGATGATGTGG
>SJYX01018169.1:64201-76835 GCA_006410675.1 Oreotragus oreotragus | reverse complement strand
GGGGGGCGGGCGGGCGGTGGTTCATGTTTGGGAGTTCAAATAAAAAATTAAAAAAAAAAAAACAGAAATCAATGCAGGACACCAGCCAATTCCCAAGTGCCAAGTCTGTGCCAAGTCTTTCATGCCATTCCTGGACTTCCTTGTTCACATGACTCAGCAAACCATCCAAAGTCAAAAAAGAAAACCACTAGGCAAGGAATCAACTGAAAAAGCCAAAAACTTCCACATTTATCCCATAAAAATCCCTTAGTCTCTGAGCAACTCAGAACTCATTGCTCCCATAGCCTTCAGTTTCCCAGTTTACAAGTTGAAGCCTCACAATAAACTCATCTTTCTGCTTTGTTTTATTGAGTATGCAGACTTTGGTTTTTGACATACCCTACTAAGGCTGAGCGCCGAAGAATTGATGCTTTTGAACTGTGGTGTTGGAGAAGACTCTTGAGAGTCCCTTGGACTGCAAGGAGATCCAACCAGTCCATTCTGAAGATCAACCCTGGGATTTGTTTGGAAGGAATGATACTAAAGCTGAAACTCCAGTACTTTGGCCACCTCATGAGAAGAGTTGCTCATTGGAAAAGACTTTGATGCTGGGAGGGATTGGGGGCAGGAGGAAAAGGGGACGACCGAGGATGAGATGGTTGGATGACAACACTGACTCAATGGACGTGAGTCTGAGTGAACTCCGGGAGTTGGTGATGGACAGGGAGGCCTGGCGTGCTGTGATTCATGGGGTCGCAAAGAGTCGGACACGACTGAGCGACTGAACTGAACTGAAATTAACTATTCTTACTTATCTCTATCATACCACTTATACCATCTCACTGTTTTACAGAATCTGATCAGACACTGTTCTAAGCTGGAATTCTCCTTTTTCATTCATTTTAGTCCCCAGAGCCTAGGGCAGAACTTGACATATAACGTGAACTCTAAGCAAAGTGAAGTATAAAAGACTACTTGCCAAAAATTTTGTAAATACAAAATTCAAGACTATCCACCAAAGCAACACCCTAACTAGGTATCTATTGCTTTGCCAACAATCCACCATTAGAGCTACTGAATTTGGGCCCTCGAAATAAGCAATTAAAAAACAGAAACATTTCCAAATAGAAATAAATGTACATTTTTGCTGTGATTATGAAGGATGCAGGTTAAAACGTAACTCAGTGTATACTATGTTTCTTCCCAGATTTAAATGTGATTAAAACTCTAATTCTACGTGCAGGAATGTGTTTCAATTATATTACTATATTTCCATCAGCCATAATTTTACAGATTTTCTATAGCCACGAAAATGGTTGTTACAGTTCTAAAAAGAGTGACAAAATCTGTAATTCATAAATCTTTCAGTCACATCAGTTCAGTCACTCAGTCCTGTCCAACTCTTTGCGACCCCATGAATTACAGCACACCAGGCTTCCTTGTCCATCACCAACTCCCAGAGTTCACTCAGACTCATGTCCATCGAGTCGGTGATGCCATCCAGCCATCTCATCCTCGGTCATCCCCTTCTCCTCCTGCCCCCAATCCCTCCCAGCATCAGAGTCTTTTCCAACGAGTCAACTCTTCACATGAGGTGGCCAAAGTACTTCAGCTTTAGCATCATTCCTTCCAAAGAACACCCAGGGTTGCTCTTCTTTAGAATGGACTGGTTGGATCTCCTTGCAGTCCAAGGGATTCTCAAGAGTCTTCTCCAACACCACAGTTCAAAAGCATCAGTTCTTCAGTGCTCAGCTTTCTTTTCACAGTCCAACTCTCACATCCATACATGACTGCTGGAAAAACCATACCTTGACTAGACAGACCTTTGTTGGCAAANGGATTCTCAAGAGTCTTCTCCAACACCACAGTTCAAAAGCATCAGTTCTTCAGTGCTCAGCTTTCTTTTCACAGTCCAACTCTCACATCCATACATGACTGCTGGAAAAACCATACCTTGACTAGACAGACCTTTGTTGGCAAAATAATGTCTCTGCTTTTGAATATGCTATCTAGGTTGGTCATAACTTTCCTTCCAAGGAGTAAGCGTCTTTTAATTTCATGGCTGCAATCACCATCTGCAGTGATTTTGGAGGACCCCAAAATAAAGTCTGACGCTGTTTCCACTGTTTCCCCATCTATTTCCCATGAAGTGATGGGACCGGATGCCATGATCTTCGTTTTCTGAATGTTGAGCTTTAAGCCAACTTTTTCACTCTCCTCTTTCACTTTCATTAAGAGGCTTTTTAGTTCCTCTTCACTTTCTGCCGTAAGGGTAGTGTCATCTGCATATCTGAGGTTATTGATATTTTTCCCTGCAATCTTGATTCCAGCTTGTGCTTCTTCCATTCCAGCGTTTCTCATGATGTACTCTGCATATAAATTAAATAAGCAGGGTGACAATATACAGCCTTGACGTACTCCTTTTCCTACTTGGAACCAGTGTGTTGTTCCATGTCCAGTTCTAACTGTTGCTTCCTGACCTGCATATAGGTTTCTCAAGAGGCAGGTCAGGTTGTCTGGTATTCCCATCTCTTTCAGAATTTTCCACAGTTTCTTGTGATCCACACAGTAAAGGCTTTGGCATAGTCAAGAAAGCAGAAATAGATGTTTTTCTGGAACTCTCTTGCTTTTTCCATAAGTCACTTTTGCTTAAGTAGTATGTCTTATGTTAATGACCTAGAAAGTCTGAAACATTTTTAAATTGTAAAGGTAATATACGCTCAATTTCAAGATTTGAATCAGAAGACACAGAAAAGCACAAAGAAGAAAATACAAATCACCTGTAATCCCACCAAAGGCAACTTGGTAATACTGTGATATGTACCTCCTAAACTTTCTCCTGTGTACGTACACATGAGATGATAATAGCAATCACTATGACCGTGAATAAGCTGCCATTTATTATGACCTTATCACAGAACTATACAGGAACCAAGCTAAGTAATTCAGCCACATTATTTCATTTAATCTTTAGGAGAATTCAATGAGATAGGTACTGTTTCTCCCTCTCTTTCACAGTAGAAAAATGAAGGAGGCATGGGACTTCCCTGGTGGTCCAGCGTCTAAGACTCCACACTCCCAAAGCAGGGGGCCCAGGTTCGATCCCTGATCAGGGAACTAGATCTCACGTGTCGCAAGAGTGAATTCACAGGCCACAGCGAAGAATTCACATGCCACAAGAAGATCAAAGATCCCGCGTGCCACAACTAAGACCTGGCGCAGCCAAATAAATATTATATATAAAAACCCTAAGGAGGCTCAGAGGTTAGGCAACTTACACAAAGCCACAAAGGTAATAAACGGCAGAACAAGAATTAAGACAAACCTTTTGATGCCTAGGGTCCAGATCCTATCTATGTACACATGTATGTAACACATACACATAATATTTGCAAATATGTACACCAAAATATAGGAACACACTAACCACAGTTTTGTAACCAACTTTTTTCCACCTTACATATTAGAAACAATTTTTCTGTCTATAAATGTCTATCTATATCAGCATTATTAATAGCTACACAGTTGTCCACTATCTGGTTATCAAATAGACTGCTTTAAATTGTACATTTGTGTTACTCCAATACAAGCTTTTTAATATTATAAATAAATGATATGATAAAGTTTTGTACACTTGTCTAATTAAGTCCTTAAAACAAAAAGAACCAAAAGAGAAAAGCTCTTTTTAAGGCTTTTAGTACTTATTCAGTTCCTAACTACAGTTCAAGTGCTCAAAATCCTACAACTAGTGGCTACCGTATTGGACAGCACAGATATTTAACATTTCCCTTACTGTAAAGAGTTCCACTTGACAGCACTGGTCTAGATTGTTCTAGATCATGAAGATCCTGTTCCACCTCTTAACATGAAGCTGGTGGGGGTAGGAAGCCCCTCTACACCCACTTACTCTTGAGGACCACCCTCCACGGTGACTTCTGCACTGATCCTACAGCTGCGGCACATGGAGGGGCCTCGAGAGTCAGGTCCCTCCTGCAGCTTCCCCCAGGCTAGTAGATCTAGGTTTACCTACTGACGTCACTGTTCCTATTCTCGCCTCTAGCCCTATCTCCCAGGCTAAGCATGTTACTAGGTTTATATGGAGGGGCAGGCTCTGACCAACCTCGACCAGCATGTTCCCTGGATCACGCCAGCTGACAACTGGAGGGTGATGTGTGCCCTAGCTGCTCTTGGTTTTACTGTTTTGTACCAAAGCTCTTCAGTATGATGACCCTTAGGAATGAGACCCTTTTTAATTTTCCAAGGGTAAAATAAACCGTTCTGAATTCTGCCACTTGGATTCTTTCAACAGGAAACTGGTAAGAGTATAAAAGGTGAATCACTACCTTGCGATATGAAATTGATAGTTAGTCGCTAAGATGTGTCTGACTCTTTGTGACCTCATGGACTGTAGCCCACCAGCTCCTCTGACCATGGGATTTCCCAGGCAAGAATACTGGAGTGGGTTGCCATTTCCTTCTCTAGGGGATCTTCCCGACCCAGGGATTGAACCAGCATCTTCCGCATCTCCTGCTTGACAGGCTGATTCTTTACCACTGAGCCACCTGGAAAGCCCATGACGTACAACTAGTAGATCATATTTAACAACGCAAAGTACATGCTAGACACCACCTAAGAAGAAAGCTTGCTGGTGACTAGAAAAAGCAAAAACAATACAAGGACTTTAATTCCTAAACAAACAAAATTAGTCTTCAAGCCAACTCAAACAAAAACAGCTTTGTTATATAAGCCTTCACTTCATGCTTCATCTCAGTGCCAAAACTGTCTTGTGAAGGATGATCTGTTCTGGCTCTTCAATAGCTCACCTGGGAGTCATTTTAGCTCATGTGGAAGAAGCTTTCGAACCACCATATTCTATGACTGCTAAACCCAGCTGACTTGTGTATGGGATGAGGAGCCAACCACATAGAAACAACTCTTAATAGTGCCCTGAGTCACCAGTCAGAAGACAGAGCAGGTCTAAATAGAAATATAACACACCCCTAAAACACACAAGAGGCATTTAGTCCACAATGCTACAGACTTCACTTCCCATTAGACTTAAGTACTGCATCCAAAAACAAAAGAAAAAAAAAAGGGCAAGCCACAACTGATCTAATCTTATCCTGTCTATAATAAGAGTTTAAAAATAATGTATGACTGTTAGAGGTGGCCACTATAAACTATAAAGTTCTCAAAAGCAAGAAAGACAATGTAAGAAATGCATCAGGCAAGAATACTGGAGTGGGTTGCCATTTCCTTCTCTAGGGGATCTTCCCGACCCAGGGATTGAACCAGCATCTTCCGCATCTCCTGCTTGACAGGCTGATTCTTTACCACTGAGCCACCTGGAAAGCCCATGACGTACAACTAGTAGATCATATTTAACAACGCAAAGTACATGCTAGACACCACCTAAGAAGAAAGCTTGCTGGTGACTAGAAAAAGCAAAAACAATACAAGGACTTTAATTCCTAAACAAACAAAATTAGTCTTCAAGCCAACTCAAACAAAAACAGCTTTGTTATATAAGCCTTCACTTCATGCTTCATCTCAGTGCCAAAACTGTCTTGTGAAGGATGATCTGTTCTGGCTCTTCAATAGCTCACCTGGGAGTCATTTTAGCTCATGTGGAAGAAGCTTTCGAACCACCATATTCTATGACTGCTAAACCCAGCTGACTTGTGTATGGGATGAGGAGCCAACCACATAGAAACAACTCTTAATAGTGCCCTGAGTCACCAGTCAGAAGACAGAGCAGGTCTAAATAGAAATATAACACACCCCTAAAACACACAAGAGGCATTTAGTCCACAATGCTACAGACTTCACTTCCCATTAGACTTAAGTACTGCATCCAAAAACAAAAGAAAAAAAAAAGGGCAAGCCACAACTGATCTAATCTTATCCTGTCTATAATAAGAGTTTAAAAATAATGTATGACTGTTAGAGGTGGCCACTATAAACTATAAAGTTCTCAAAAGCAAGAAAGACAATGTAAGAAATGCAAGGCATTTTACAGAGAAAAGAAATTCAAGTACATGAAAAAGCTAAAGCTTTCTAAAGCTAAAATCCTACACCAAATAAACTTAATGAAAAGAGAAAAAATGATACCTATTATAGGTGTCTTAGGGATATATTATGATATGTAATATTAATCTCTACATATTTATATGCTAATAAACACTGAATGCCAACTATGTGCTATAGGGAAGGATTAATAAAGTAATGAAATATGCCTATTTATTAATTATACTTTCTACACACAAGGCTAATTACCTTTTAAAAGAAGGACTTGTCTTGACAAAAATGCTAAGTAAATGAAAACATAATTTGGATTTCAAAAGAGCATTTGAATTTCACAAGTCTTATATTTTATATCTAGTTCAATAAACAGACTTTTATGATCTACAGCTTTCACAAATAGACTTTTATGTAATCTACAGCTTTCACAAATAGACTTTTATGTACTACAGCTTTAACAGAGGTAAGCAAATTTACTCACCCATTAAAACTGGGAAAGTCCTAGTGCTTTATCCACTCCCTCAAAAAAATATTTCGGTATGATTAAATAAGAAGGAGCAAGAAAATCATTGAAAGACAACCACCTGATGCTTTTAAGTAAAAGAAAAAAAAAACAACAAGATTTATCTTGATGGAGAATTTATAGGCTAACTAAATATATATATAATTTTGGCCTTGGAGTACAAAATGAAGCAGGGCAAAGACTAACAGAGTTTTGCCAAGAGAACCACAGGTCATAGCAAATACCCTCTTTCAACAACACAAGAGACAACACTACACAGGGACATCACTAGCTGGTCAATACTGAAATCAGACTGACAATATTCTCTGCAGCTGAAGATGGAGATGCTCTGTACAGTCAGCAAAAACAAGACAGGGAGATCACTGTGGTTCAGATCATGCACTCTTACCTTATTGCCAACTTCAGACTTAAATTGAAGGAAGTAGGGAAAACCACTATACCATTCAGGTATGACCTAAATCAAACCTCTTACATTTATACAGTAGATGTGACAAATAGATTCAAGGAATCAGATCTGATAGATAGAGCGCCTGAAGAACTATGGACAGAGGTTTGTGACACTGTACAGGAGGAATGATCAAGACCAACACCAAACTTCGTTTTGTGAATGTTGAGCTTTAAGCCAACTTTTTCACTCTCCTCTTTCACTTTCATCAAGAGGCTTTTTAGTTCCTCTTCACTTTCTGCCATAAGGGTGGTGTCATCTGCATATCTGAGGTTATTGATATTTCTCCCGGCAATCTTGATTCCAGCTTGTGCTTCTTCCAGTCCAGCATTTCTCATGACGTACTCTGCATAGAAGTTAAATAAGCAGGTTGACAATATACAGCCTTTTCCTATTTGGAACCTACATTATCCCTGCCAAAAAAGTGCTGGGCTCAAATAAGTTCGGAAATGCTGAGTTAAACAGGTTTCTTGCTTCCATCTCTAGCCCTTACCACACTAATGTGCACTTTGGGCCTTCAGCAACCTTTGCTAAGTATATTTGAGCACGGTTCCTCCCCTTTCTGAAGCAGAGCTTCCCATGTTATCTGCAGGGATCAGTATCCAGTGGAACATAATTTGGGAAAGAAATGCTACTCTCCAGGCAACCACATGTTCTATGTTGAGTAGAAACATAAATTTACTAGATAAGGGCTTTCCTGGTGGCTCAGTAGTAAAGAATCAGCCTTTCAGTGCAGGAGACATGGGTTCAATCCCTCATCCAGGAAGATCCCATACCCGCAGAGCAGCTAAGCCCCTGTCCCGCAACCACTGAGTCTGTGCTCTGGAGGCCAGGAGCCACAAGCACGCAAGCCCACATGCCCTAGAACCCATGCTCCACAATAAGAGAAGCCACGAGAACGAGAAGCCTCCGCTCCGCAACTAGGGAAAAGCCCACAGAGCAACAAAGACACAGCACAGCCATAATTAGTTAAAAATTTTTTAAATTTACTAGATAAGCCATACAATAAATATTAAGTAACATTGGCTCTTTTGAAATCAAAGGTCTATGTGGAACCACAATGCTGTCATCTACAGACAATTTCTAACAGATTTCATAAAGACAGGGTCTTTGATTTATTAGCTTTCATCCTCCCCTCTTTTTTATTCTTGACTTTAGGATCCTTGCTACCCAGGTTTTCTTGGTAAGGCAGAGGAAGCATAGATGATGAAACCAATGGATCTGTTTAAGTGAACAGGACCATAGGGAAGCAAGAAAAATAAGATGTTTATCCAGAGGCAGGAAACAAGGGGCATGTTAATTATTAAAGAAAGGGAGCTACATCAGTGCTAATCAAGAATACAGTTTCATGTCAGAAAGGCACGCCTGAAGCTCATAACATTAGGAAATCAAGCAGATCTAGAGTAACTTTTAGCAAGTAAAGGATAGAAGGTCACGAGACACTGTTCATGCTTGAAAAGAGAGCTGGCTAGTAAAAAAATCAATGGGTGAGGCACAATACCCCACATAAGACAGCCACTCTAAGGTTCTTTGTACCTCACAAAACTCCCATGAATGAGGCCCAAAACAGACATATCTTTAAGTGATAGCTCTAAAAGAAGGTTAATTTGACTTTATAAATATTTTCACCAAACATAATGTTTTGTAAATTTCATAAGCACAAAATAACAATGTTGAAATAAAGTTTCTTTTAATTCTAAAATTTCTACTTTGGTAATACTTTACCAACAAAGGGATTATAATCATTAGAATCATACTGAATATACTTTTTTACTGTGCTAAAATTTATATAACACATACTTGGCCACTATAAAGTATACAAGTCAGTGACTTCAAGTACGTTCAAAGTATTGGGCAACCATCACCACCATCTAATTCCAGAATATTTTCATCCTCCCAAAAGAAATTCCATACCCAATATACAATTACTCCCATTCCTCCCTCCTCCCAGCCCCTGGTAACCATTAATCTGCTTTCTGACTCTATGGATTTGCCTGTTCTGGACATTTCATAAAATGGAATCATATAATATGTGGCTCTCTGTGTCTGGCTTCTTTCACTTAATGTTACTGAGGTACATCCATACTGCGGCAACTATCAGTACATCACGCCTTCTCATAAGTGAGTAATACTCACTATATGAAGATACCACATTTTGTTTATCCAGTCATCAGTTGTTAGACATGTGAGTTGTTTCCATATTTTGCTATTATGAATAATGAAACTATGAACATCTGTGGACAAGTTTTTCTTTGAATACTTGTTTTCAGTTCTCCTGGGTATATACATAGGAGTGGAACTTTTAGATTGTATCTTAATTCTATGTTTAACTTTTTGAATAACCATCAAAATATTTTCAACAGCATCTAAACTATTTTACATTCCCACCAGCAATGTATGAGGGTTCCAACCTCCATGTCCTCATCAACAGTTATTACTTTCCATTTTATTACTATTGTTGCTGTTATGCTAGTGGATTTCTTTGGAAGGAATGATGCTAAAGCTGAAACTTCAGTACTTTGGCCACCTCATGCAAAGAGTTGACTCATTGGAAAAGACTCTGATGCTGGGAGGGATTGCGGGCAGGAGGAGAAGGTGACGACGGAGGATGAGATGGCTGGATGGCATCACCGACTCGATGGACCTGAGTCTGAGTGAACTCCGGGAGTTGGTGATGGACAGGGAGGCCTGGTGTGCTGCGATTCATGGGGTCGCAAAGAGTCGGACATGACTAAGCGACTGAACTGACCTGAACTGATGCTAGTGGATATGAAATGGTATCTCACAGCAGCTTTGATTTCACAGTATCTAACTTATCTTTACAATGGTGCTGTCATTCATTTTGTGTATTCAGTTCCTTGGCAAAAACTTTATTTAAATGATCATCACATCTCTGAATCTTGAAATGTTACATTGTTTCTCACAGCATTTTTATATGATTAAGTAATCAACCAAAAACAATGGAATATCTTTCTTTCGTAAGAGTAATTTCAAGGTATTTTTGGATTGTAAATATTTTTATTTTAGTATCCCTAACATAGTTGGCACTACTCAGTCACATTCTTCATGAACAAAAGCATATTACATTTACTAAGAAAGCATACATTTTCTCTATGGAAGGAAGTATAACAATGCTAATTGTGTTTTTAATCCATGGGGACCATCAAGTGGAGTTACATAAATAATACTGTAACTTCTCTTCTGAGCTTGGGATAGGCAGATAATGAAAAATGTATACAAGGTAATTAATTTACAGAAAGTAAAATGTTTCCTTAATTCCATATCTAACACTTTTAAGGATTTTTTAAATATAAGTAATACTCAATCCCTTGGACTGCAAGGAGATCCAACCAGTCCATTCTGAAGGAGATCAGCCCTGGGTGTTCTTTGGAAGGAATTATGCTAAAGCTGAAACTCCAGTACTTTGGCCACCTCATGCGAAGAGCTGACTCCTTGGAAAAGACTCTGATGCTGGGAGGGATTGGGGGCAGGAGGAGAAGGGGATGACAGAGGATGAGATGGCTGGATGGCATCACCGACTCAATGGACGTGAATCTGACTGAACTCCGGGAGATGGTGATGGACAGGGAGGCCTGGCATGCTGCAATTCATGGGGTCGCAAAGAGTGGGACACGACTGAGCGACTGAACTGAACTGAATACTCAAACAAATTTGTAATTACAAATTTACCAACATGTTTATCATTTTTATCAGAGTATTTACCATGATATTATACAGTAGAATTAAAAGCACTCTCTCTGGATATAAAAAATAAACCAAGTCATAAAACTCATACTTCATTTATTTATAAAAAGTACCCATCAGTGAACCACCTATGACTTCAAGCATTTTATCAAACTTTAATTTGAAAATCACGACAAAGAAGAATACCTAGGGCATCATCAAAAATGTGCAAACAATAAATGCTGGCGAGGGTATGGAGAAAAGGGAACATTCCTGCACTGTTGTTGGGAATGTGGATTGGTGCAGCCACTATGGAAAGCAGTGTGGAGGTTCCTTAAAAAACTAAACATAGAACTACCATATGATCCAGCAATTCCAATCCTGGGCATATACCCAGAAAAAAACATAACTGAAAAAAGTGAAGTCGCTCAGTCGTGTCCGACTCTTTGCGACCCCATGGACTATAGCCTACTATGCTCCTCCGTCCATGGGATTTTCCAGGCAAAAGTACTGGAGTGGGTTGCCATTTCCTTCTCCAGAGGATCTTCCTGACCCAGGGATTGAACTCAGGTCTCCTGCACTGTAGGCAGACGCTTTACTGTCTGAGCCACCAGGGAAGTCCAATTGAAAAAGATACATGCATTTCAATGTTTACTGCATCATTATTTACNAGTACTGGAGTGGGTTGCCATTTCCTTCTCCAGAGGATCTTCCTGACCCAGGGATTGAACTCAGGTCTCCTGCACTGTAGGCAGACGCTTTACTGTCTGAGCCACCAGGGAAGTCCAATTGAAAAAGATACATGCATTTCAATGTTTACTGCATCATTATTTACAATGGCCAGGACACGGAAGCAAGTTTAATGTCCATCAACAGAGGAATGTATAAAGAAGATGTGGCACACTTATACGAGGGAATATTACTCAGCCATAAAAAAGAACGAAATTGGCAGAGATGCGGATGGACCTAGAGACTATCATACAGAGTGAAGCAAATCAGAAAGAGAAAAACAGGTACCATATACTAACACAAAATGATACAGATCAATCTATTTGCAAAGCAGAAATAGAGACACAGACATAGAGAATAAACATATGGACACCAAGGAAGGGAACAAGAGGTGGGATGAATCAGGAAACTGGGACTGACCTATATCCACCATGTATAAAACAAATAACTAATAAGAACATACTGTATTGCACAGGCACTCTACTCAATGATCTGTGGTAACCTCAATGTAAAGGAAATCCAAAAAGAAGGGATACATGTATAAATTATGGCTGATTCACTTTGATGTACAGCAGAAAATAACACAACACTGTAAAGCAACTATACTTCAAAAATATATTTTTTTTAAAGAAGAATATCTAATAAATGGCTTGGGAACAGTGTGCACTGTGTGATCCCAGGTAAGCCTGGTGCTGAGTATTCATGAACCACACTGTGAGAACCACTATCTTAGATCATGGCAAAGAGTCTTCCTACAGAAAGACCCATTTAAAGAGTATTAAATAATCTTTCTAGAATATTTAATCAGACAGGCCTAGGATTAGTTCAGTCAGTTCAGTCACTCAGTCGTGTCCGACTCTTTGCGACCCCATGAATCGCAGCACGCCAGGCCTCCCTGTCCATCACCATCTCCCGGAGTTCACTCAGACTCACGTCCATCGAGTCCGTGATGCCATCCAGCCATCTCATCCTTGGTCGTCCCCTTCTCCTCCTGCCCCCAACCCCTCCCAGCATCACAGTCTTTTCCAATGAGTCAACTCTTCTCATGAGGTGGCCAAAGTACTGCAGTTTCAGCTTTAGCATCATTCCTTCCAAAGAAATCCCAGGTTTAATCTCCTTCAGAATGGACTGGTTGGATCTCCTTGCAGTCCAAGTGACTCTCAAGAGTCTTCTCCAACACCACTGTTCAAAAGCATCAATTCTTCGGCGCTCAGCTTTCTTCACAGTCCAACTTTCACATCCATACATGACCA
>SJYX01018169.1:0-50640 GCA_006410675.1 Oreotragus oreotragus | reverse complement strand
TGAACTGGACTGAACTGAAACCAAACTATGAAGGAGAAAACTAAAGTAACTAGAGGAGGAAACAAGTTTGATTATAAATATGTCTCTCCCAAATCCTCTTGAAAAACTAATGAATTAAATGCTGAGATGAAACTGAGTATTACTAAAGATCAATAATAACAGTGATAGTAAGAAGCAGCTTAAAATGGGTAATATACTTTATGTAATTTAAATGTAAAAAGATTTAAAATATCTTGACATTTACTTTACAAAATTGATAGACCAAATAAATAAATAAATATATAAATCAGAGGAACAGATCCTGAACAAAATCCACAATGCCTCTTAAGAGGTTAGAACATCACCATAAGGGTATTATGGGCTGCTCTAACAGCCTCATAAGCAGCCTATAAAGTTCTGGATACAAGTATTACATTAAGTAGAACTTTAGGAATTATTTACCTGTAATTTAGCAGGATTTCATTGTTTTAACTTAAACTGTTCAAGTCTAATATGAGGGGAAAAATAGATTTAAGACAAATTCAAAAGTGAACTTTTACATGACTAAAAAGCTCACTGGAAAGCTCACTTTACATCAATATGTAAAATTGTTTGTTACAGTCTGCTTAAAAATGCTTTTTAAAAAATAAAGTTACATTCTGTTGGCTTGATTTTATAAATAAACTCTTTCAGAAAGCTTTTGTTTTTTTCAACCCCATTTGTAAAAGATATAGTAGTTGCCGTAAGAAATTGGTAGGGTGTTGCTATGACAACAATATTTTAATATCATTTTAAAATACCAGCAGCTTCAAAGAACAATGAGGTAAAAGAAAAGAGAAGAGGGGAAAGACCATCCTAGTATTTTGCAATACAGCTATTATAATCATGCTGCAACAGAGCTTCAAAAACTTTTTCCATTCGTACTTTAGAGGGAAAGTATCAGGAGACACTTTAAGAACTATGAGGAGAGTGTTAACAAAGCCAAATTAATTCCAGCTGTTTTGAGGAAGAATAAACAGATGCTATGAGGTCCTTCTCTCAACAGTTAAAGAAAAGGGTTTTGACATGAGGTACAACTAGTAAAGGACCATCTCCACTCATAATCCGGCAAAGCCCTCAGAATCAAAGAACGAATGTTCTTTAAGCTCAGGCCAGGAGAAAATGGGGCAGGGCGAATCAATTAAAAGAGGGAGGAGCCAAAAATGTTCCATACCTAATTAGAGATACCTAATTTTTTCCCTTAAATCTTATCTTAATTGGGTAATTTAGAAAAATATTTTAAACTAGTGGCCTAAGTTTACCTGTAGTTTACTATAAATTTTGTTTATAGCAAACAAACCATACTTAAGTGGGAAAGAAAGAGTACTAAATACTTCCAAAATGAACCTTGCCTAAAAAGAATTAAGCTCTTCAGACCCCAGAGTTAGACAAAGATTTAGGAGAGAAAAGTCCACTGATTGTGGTCCTTTTGCTACAGAAAAATATTTACTTCTAGGTTCTGAAGAGTGACAAATGGAATATATGGAAGGGTTCATAACAATAACAATTTGCATCTGCATAATTTCATACAAGTCTACAATGTACTCTCTTATATTTTCCCACTTAAAATGTGGGGCTGGAAAAGATCACCATGGCACATCTGAACAGTATTAAAAACCATGTAAGTCAACAATATGTTAATAATACAGAGTTTAAATAGTATGAACTATCCAATAAATAGGAAAGGCAGAACGATATAAGATAGAATTATGCTATTTAAGAAAATTTCTCATGAGGGATATCAAACTTAGGTACCAAAAATTCTTTGAGCTATGACGAACACTGTTCTTTAATAGTAACGGACCATCCAGACCCTTGCCATTCCCTTCTTTCCACTGACCTTTTTTCCATTTACTGTTATAATGCTTTCCTCTCCCCTCCCCACTACTCATCCTTTAAAGCCCACTTAACTGTTTTTTTTTTTTTCAATCTATGAAACTTTGAGAATGCCTGTCCTAAGTGGCCTTGCTCCACTTACTGTACTATTCTTTCAGAATGTATTCACATCATCATAGTACTAATTACACTTGAAAATGTGACTTAGCTCCCTGACCAACATACAAGCTCAGTGAGGGAAAGAACCATATTATTTTTACAATCCGTTGTACAATTATCTTCACCATCCAGATTGTCATTGTCTCCTCTCCGTCCTTCTCCTTTAGGCATCTCAAACTCAACATCTTAAAAAAGAAAAATCTCTCCCTCCCCTCTCCAACTTAGTTCTCTTCCAGGATTCCCCTCCCAAAAAGAACCATCACCATCTACTAAACTAGCTACTGTTAAGTCACTTCAGTCGTGTCCGACTCTGTGGGACCCCATAGACGGCAGCCCACCAGGCTCCCCCGTCCCTGGGAGAGTATCCACTCCAGTATTCTTGCCTGGATTGCCATTTCCTTCTTCAATGCATGAAAGAGAAAGGTGAAAGTGAAGTCGCTCAGTCTGTCCGACTGTTAGCGACCCCATGGACTGCAGCCCACCAGGCTCCTCCGTCCATTGGATTTTCCAGGCAAGAGTACTGCCTTCCCCGAAAACTAGCTACTAGAGCCAGAGAAATCTAGAAACTCTTACCATCTGTCTCTTCCTCATAGCCCACATCCAATCGATCAATTTCTATCGGTTTGACCCCAGAAGTATCTCTCAATTTTTTCCACTTCTTTCTATCTCCCATAGACTGGACTTATCCTCCCTACATCTTCTTCCTCTTCTCCACTCATCTGTTGACACCAGATGAGAGCAGTAATTTAAAAATAAACAAATTTCCTCATGCCCCAAATCTTCCACACAGCCTACACAGCTGCAAGTGCTGGCGCTGTAAGGAATCTTTCTCTCTTGGGTCACTTTCACCCCCACCTGTCATTCCAGGCACCCTGGCATCTTCTGTACCGTCAGATGTGCCATGCTGCCTCATGCTTGTACACAATGCTCCCTCTTCTCTGCCTAGTCAGTGCTTGCTCATCCTTCAAACCCCTGCACGAGCATCGCTTCCTTGGGGAAATCCCCCTTGATCTCTCTTGGGTCACTTTCACCCCCACCTGTCATTCCAGGCACCCTGGCATCTTCTGTACCGTCAGATGTGCCATGCTGCCTCATGCTTGTACACAATGCTCCCTCTTCTCTGCCTAGTCAGTGCTTGCTCATCCTTCAAACCCCTGCACGAGCATCGCTTCCTTGGGGAAATCCCCCTTGATGCCCCAACTTCAACTGATATACTCTAGTTATTCCACCATGTGCTTTTCCTTAGCTCGTGTCAAATTGTGCAAATATGTGTTTGTGTAAAGATTTGCTATTAACTATCTTCCCCAGCAGACTTGCAGAGCCTAGAACACAGCATATATACTAGACACTATGTTAAATCTTCCCATACATTAGCTCATTTGATCTTCCAAATCCCTGTTAAGTAAATAATATTATTATCCCTGTTTTTACAGATGAAGAGAGATTAGTAATTTATCCAAGATCACAGGGCCACTAAGTATTAAGAGCTAGGACAGGAACTTCAATCTGTCAAACTCATCCTTCTTATCGCCATTACTGAATTTGCCTCCCTCTAACCATTACTTATAGGACTAAATATATATTTGTCAATAATTTTAAATGTCTACTCAAACTAAGCAGATATCAATCTGCTTAGTATATCTGCTTAATATATCTATTAAGATACTTTTACACTAAGATATACCAGACCACCTGACCTGCCTCTTGAGAAACCTACATGCAGGTCAGGAAGCAACAGTTAGAACTGGACATGGAACAACAGACTGGTTCCAAATAGGAAAAGGAGTACGTCAAAGCTGCATATTGTCACCCTGCTTATTTAACTTACATGCAGAGTACATCATGAGAAACGCTGGGCTAGAGGAAGCACAAGCTGGAATCAAGATTGCCAGGAGAAATATCAATAACCTCAGATATGCAGATGACACCACCCTTATGGCAGAAAGTGAAGAGGAACGAAAAAGCCTCTTGATGAAAGTGAAAGAGAAGAGTGAAAAAGTTGGCTTAAAGCTCAGCATTCAGAAAACGAAGATCATGGAATCTGGTCCCATCACTTCATGGGAAATAGATGGGGAAACAGTGGAAACAGTGTCAGACTTTATTTGGGGGGGCTCCAAAATCACTGCAGATGGTAACTGCAGCCATGAAATTAAAAGATGCTTACTCCTTGGAAGGAATGTAATGACCAACCTAGATAGCATATTCAAAAGCAGAAACATTACTTTGCCAACAAAGGTCCGTCTAGTCAAGGCTATGGTTTTTCCTGTGGTCATGTATGGATGCGAGAGTTGGACTCTGAAGAAAGCTGAGCGCCGAAGAATTGATGCTTTTGAACAGCGGTGTTGGAGGAGACTCTTGAGAGTCCCTTAGACTGCAAGGAGGTCCAACCAGTCCATCCTAAAGATCAGTCTTGAATATTCATTGGAAGGACTGATGCTGAAGCTGAAACTCCAATACTTTGGCCACCTCATGTGAAGAGTTGATTCATTGGAAAAGACTGTGATGCTGGGAGGGATTGGGGGCAGGAGGAGAAGGGGACGACCGAGGATGAGATGGCTCGATGGCATCACTGACTTGATGGACGTGAGTTCGGGTAAACTCCGGGAGTTGGTGATGGACAGGGAGGCCTGGCATGCTGCGATTCATGGGGTTGCAAAGAGTCAGACACCACTGAACTGAACATTAAGATAAAGAATAATGGCAAAAAAATTCTTCAGAGTTTCTTTTAATTTGGAGATATTCACCCACTGTGTTAACCCACATAGCAGCGTTACTAACTGGGTCCCAGAAAAAGAGAGGTAGTTGTCTTGGAACTAATAGCTAGGGAAACAGGCTTCCATTGATGTGGAGCAAGGCTCTCTGCTAGTATAAGGTGAGCCTTGCTATGGGAACTATGCCTCTATTTCTGACTTCATTAGGAGTCAACAAAAAGATTAACCATTGTTAATATTGTTAAAATAACTAATTGAAATAAACTATTCCATTTATTGAGTAATATATTAAGAGCCCACTTTGTTCTAAGCTCAGTATTACATAGAACCCAAGGATTCAAAAGTGAACAACATATCAGATATAATCTCTGACCTTAATTTCATAAAGGCAAAGACAATCTACACTATTTTTAAAATGCTAACATATGAACAACGAGGGCTTTCCAGGTGGTTTAGCAGTAAAGAATCTGCCTGCCAATGCAGGAGATGCAGGTTCCATCCCTGGGTCAGAAAGATCTCCTGGAGAAGTAAATGGCAACCCATCGCAGTATTCTTGTCTGGGAAATCCCACAGAGAGAGGAGCCTGGCTGGCTACAGTCCATGGGGTCACGAGAGTTGGACACGACTTAGAGACTAAAACAACAACAGGCATGAACCAAAAAGCACCCCCAACAAGGACAATCTCAACTCCATAAAGCCCACTGAACTGCTAACTTTTGTTTTACAGGAAAATGAAAGCATTCCAAATTATTAGTTAATAACTTAGTTGAGCCATTGTTTATATAATAAAAAATTTCCTTATGCTTCAGGGGAAATTCTGCATATGAACCTACATACCATCTGAGTATTAACCTACATACCACGCATAACTGAATAGACACTAAGACAGTCCCAAATAAGAAGAAAAACAGATAAAACAAGTACAGACATTCTTCGTGGAGTCACAGTTACAGTCAAGGAACAGGCCTACTTTTGGCAAATGGTAGGAAAAAAGAAAATATTTACATAAGACATAAGAAAAAAATAAGAAAAGAACAAACAGGATAAGCAACAGAAGAAAAAGAAATGAAATGAAAAATAAAATGATAGGATAAAAATAATACTTAGCAAACTTATAATAAGCTTCAGTGTTTTGAATTCAAGGTAAGAATGTGGGAAACACCTGAAATCTCTCTTCAGGATCTCCTATTGAATTGTGAAGCCACGTTCATCAATTCACATGTACCACAGTATAGACTTAGCGAAAGACACACACACAAAATGGTAATGCATCACTACCCACACCACACACTGAGCATCAATTCAATTCATGTCCAACAATGACATAAGCATCTATGACTTGATTAGCATTTAGATATCATAAAAATGTATGATTCTTACATATTTAAATAATTTCATTATAAATTATTTTCTTACTGTTATAATAAAGTAAGGCATTATAATGATTTTTTAAATTATGCACATCATCTGTGAATTTCAGTTCAGGATGGTAAAGGGGACTGGAGATTAATTATTATAAAACAGGGGACTGGGTCCACTGGGGCTGAGAAACAGTGCTATAGCATAGATATCTAGGAATGAAATTACTGAGTAACAAGGTATGCGTAATTTTTTTATGTAAATAACTTGTTCTCCTCAGAGTTGCAATATAATACTTTACAACTTCACTAACACTATATGCCAGTTTCCCAATATTCTACATCACTGCCAGTTACTGTTACTGATTTGGAGAGCAAAAAATATCTTACTGTGGCTTTTTTTTTTTTTTTTCTGATCATTAGTATAACTGAGCATCTTTTTTATTTACTGGCTTAATAATGTTTCAACTTTTTTTAAGTTCCTGTTTAACTCTTTAGCTTATTTTTCTATTGGATTAAAACACTGTGACTTTAAAAATTCTTTCTAAGGAGGAATAAAGTGAATACCATGTCAGCAACATCCAAAGATCATAAATAAAGTTAAGCTTATTAATCAAATAGGTAGCAAGTTGAAAGGAAAACAAAAGACAGAAAGACAGGCAATTCAGGGAAAAAAGAAAAAGCACTTTTTTAAAAAAATTAGTACTTATAGAGAAAAAATGTGACCAAACAGCTTGTACCTATAAATGAACTATACTTCAATAAATTAAAAAAAAAACACCCCAGTTTATACCTAAACCTCAGTTACTTACCACTCTGCAAATAAGATTTTCAAGTATCTTTCTTTTCTGATATTATTTTGCTGTCAAGAATACTGAGCATTATCCCTAGAAAAACGGTACTGATGAACCTATTTGCAGTGCAGCAATACAGACACAGACAGANAAAAAAAAAACACCCCAGTTTATACCTAAACCTCAGTTACTTACCACTCTGCAAATAAGATTTTCAAGTATCTTTCTTTTCTGATATTATTTTGCTGTCAAGAATACTGAGCATTATCCCTAGAAAAACGGTACTGATGAACCTATTTGCAGTGCAGCAATACAGACACAGACAGAGAGAACAGATCTGTGGACACAGTAGGGTGGGGGTGGGGGGGTGGCAGGAGAGGGTGGGACGAATTGACAGGGTGGCACGTTAACGTGTAGGATAGATAGCCAGTGGGAATTTGCAATATGATTTAAGGAGCTCGACCCAGGGCCCTGACAACCTACAGGGGTGAGATGGGGTAGGAGGTGGGAGGGAGGTTCAAGAGGAAGGGGACATATGTATAACTATGGCTGATTCATGCTGATGCATGGCAGAAACCAACACAGTATTATAAAGCAATTATCTTCCAATTAAAAACAAATAATTTTAAAACAATGAAAACAAAAGAATCCTTTGTCAGTCATTTTGTTTTAAATGCTTATTTCCTTCAACTATCTGAATGCTATGTTATCTAACAACACTAAAATCTACAAACTGAAGAATTTGCCAATTAATGAGAACATTCTTTAGACAATTAGACAAATAGCCCATTCAAACTTTGAAATTACCAAGCTGCTGAGTATACTAAGAAACTTGTAAACCAATATCTATGTTTTATCATCTTATCTCAGTCCTGTTATAATAATATACAACTGACCATTGTAATGAAATACAATTATTTATTTTTAAACTATAATGTTCATCCTTTAAAAATGCAGTCTATTCTCCTGTTGGTAATCTGTTGAAGTTCTGCTTTATCTTGACTGTGCACTGTTCTGATTGGGTTCTGTTTATTAAGTCAAAGATCTATACTAAAAACGTGAACAGTTTGTGTCACCAGAAGTCACATAAGGCCAAAGTAAGAGAAGAGTAATAGGTGAGATTATTTCATTATGATAAATCCACTGATACTTGAAGGAACTAAACATCTTTCCCCAAATATGCTAAATCCTTTGCTATAATACCAAAACCTAATTACAGGCTTTCTCTGTTCATGATCCATATCACTTTAGATTACCCTATCCACTAGCTCGCTCCACTGACTCCAGACGGCTACTGACTGGCCAAGGGTCTCCACTCCTCGTTTTCCTGGTTTCTACCTGAAACTCAACCAGCTGCCTCCCAGTCCGCCAGCCTGCCCTAACTCCCTTATTATCTATCTATCACCTAACCCAACTCTTTCTCCCCCAGGTAGGGACCTAGCTCCCAATTCCCACTGCTTGGATAACACAACTTCCGTTCCAGCTCTGGTTGCCATAGAACCACCTACCTATCTTCTGACATGACTTATCTCCCCCAGGTCACTTATCTCCCCAGTGACCTGGATCTGAAGAGCCTATTCTCATTTTAAAAACAATGACAAGGCAAGATGTATGCTTTTAATTCTGAATGTGTTTCTTCATAGAGACAATGTTTTAAGTAGTCCTCAAGTACTATGGTACTAGAGTACCATAACTCAGTTACTCACAGGCCAAAAATGGTGGGGTAGGCCAGTTTTGGTGGGGTAGATAGTTAAGCTAGGCATCATTCATATCAATGTTTCCTAAGGGAAAAAAGTATTTCACATTCCAAATGACTGACTTTAAAAGACTGCCACCTTACTGAAAATACTATTCTCTCAGCAAGCAACACTATGTGTTACAAGTAGTGATCAGTATCTGTTAACTGATACATTTGAGGTGGAGGAACAACTGTACCTGCTGCTATAGTAAATTTTAAATGTAATTTAACATTCAAAGACCAGGGCAAAGTCACTAAATTTTTAAAACACATTTCCTGGCCTCTTATTTATTATTACCGATCTAAGCTAAGGAGGCCCACAATTTACTTTTTTTATGACACTAACGAATTCAACTTAAGAGAAAGGAAGAAAACTAAGCTTTCAATGGGAACTGATTATAAGCCAAGAGGCTTACATACATCCTTACTACAATTCTGTGAAATTAGGAACTATTAACTCAATTTTAGATGTGAATAAACTAAGGTTCACAAAAATCAGGTATGTTGATAGTTGGCTTATAGGAGTAATAATTAGGCCAAAGAAGAAAAAGGAAAATTTCACAGATTGAGAATGATGCTGAATTTCAAATCCAGATAAATCAGAGTAAGGAATATGAAAGGTGAACTAGAAATAAAAGTAGAAATTAGCCATATTTTAATTGAAGAGCTTAGATGCAGCATATACCACTAACATATATGCAAGGGTCAGACTCACCTTTCACAGGCAACTCTTCCCTCCTAAAAAATGATACGACTCCTGAACATACATGGAAAGGTGTGCTTTGTCAAACATTTCATGAGATGAGATTCTGGTCAGAGGATGAAGCTGAGAATGACCTGGGACATTAGCAAGTGAAGACGCTCAGGGATTCTGAGAGTTGGGGCAATCTGTGGATTGCTACATGGCCTGCTTCCTTGGCACTGCCAGCCCTCAAAGCAAAACTGATACAGCCTCATTCCCCCTGAAAACTGCTTCATCTAGGAGCAATTTGCCCAAGATATGGAGAAAAAAGGGTGAAGTTCAGATACATCATCAAGTCTATCTGATATCCAAGTCCATATTCTCTCCCACTTTACAATCTGAAGCCTAAGGCACGTTTTTAAAATAAATACTTTATTTTCCCATATCAATCTCTTATTTTGAATCTAGAATTAACAAAATTATGTTAAATTGTATAATTCAGTACCTTCTATAATAATATACTTTATTTTTTATAATAATATACCTTAAAAATGAAATGTATAGATGCTAAAAGTAATTGACTTTGGTGAAAAAAATTTTAACTAAAAATTATATTTTTATTACAGTTTAAATAGGATAAAGTAATTACCAATAATAATAATAAAGCAACATTTCAGTTCAGTTTAGTTCAATTCAGTCACTCAGTCGTGTCCTACTCTTTGCGACCCCATGAATCGCAGCACACCAGGCCTCCCTGTCCATCACCAACTCCCGGAGTTCACTCAGACTCACGTCCATCGAGTCAGTGATGCCATCCAGCCATCTCATCCTCTGTCATCTCCTTCTCCTCCTGCCCCCAATCCCTCCCAGCATCATAGTCTTTTCCAATGAGTCAACTCTTCGCATGAGGTGGCCAAAGTCCTGGAGTTTCAGCTTTAGCATCATTCCTTCCAAAGAAATCCCAGGGCTGATCTCCTTCAGAATGGACTGGTTGGATCTCCTTGCAGTCCAAGGGACTCTCAAGAGTCTTCTCCAACACCACAGTTCAAAAGCATGAATTCTTTGGCATTTACTGTGCACTTACTGATATTTTTCAGGTTCTGAGCTAAGCCCTTTGAATACTGTCAGATTTATTTTCAGTTCTTTACTCTGCATTATATCACCAGCATACTTTTGGGAGGGATTTACTGACACAGTCAGCTCTGATGATAACCTACCAGTTCTTTGCAGAGGAAAGGAGTCACAGCAACCACAGGTGCCTAAAGGTACTACTTTCAACCAACTAGTCTATTCCCCTAGAGCTGGAAAAGAGAGAAGTGGAGAGTTTTGAGTTACTTCTGTGACTAGTGTTACCACACCAATCCATCTTCCTTCACAGTAGCACACACACACTTGCAAATACACACACATGAGAAACTGGTGAGCAAAAACAGTATTCTCTCAAATGGTTCCTTCTCAGTTTTGTCATCTTAAACAAAACCCTAGATACCTACATATGGCACACCTCTTTTCTTCCACTGGCAACAACAGGTGTTTAAATCTGCTTCTGAGAATAAAAAGATTGGTCACTTAGTCTTCTCAGAGGAAACAATATCCTGAAATATCTTGAAATATCCTGAAATAGACTGAAATAGACTCCAAAAGGTGCACGCACGCATTCACACACAAACAATAATTTTTCTTTTTCTTCCATGCCACATAGCATGCAAGGATCTTCCTCAACCAGGGATCAAACCCATACCCCCAGCACTGGAAACACAGAGTCTTAACTTCTGGACCTTCAGGGAAGTCCAATAATAACTTTTAAGAGACTCAAAACCTAACATCTATAGCAAGAAAGATAGATACACCAGAGGACTAGAGAATCTATCTGCTGGTTAACTCCTTTTATGTGCCCCTTGTCCCTTTCTAGCTTTTAAAAGGATTTATTTACCATCCTATGATGGTCCCTCCCTATGTGCTGACTCTATATGCATCTTCCAGATTCATCCTATAATAATCCCAAATCCTGTTCCCCAACTCATATTTCACTTTTCATTATGAGTCAGTAAGAATATATATATATCTAAATGCCAAAGAAACTAAATACATTATATCAATGAGAAAAGTAGTAACTATTACTATCCAATGAAAGGGGGGAAAAACACACACATTTTAAAGAAGAAAAAATATATATATAATCCTGAATCTTCAATCCCAAGAATAAACTTGTTTGTTTCTAAGGCGAACACAGGATTATACCAAAGAACAGATTTTTGCTCAAAGATGATTTCATATATGATTTAGTTCCAGTCTCCAAAATCATGCAAACTTTTTATGAAAATAATTATTAAAGATCATGTTAAAAGCCTACTGAAAAAAGAAAACTTTTTCTACCTTTAATATTTTTCACAAAAATACTTTGATTTTGTCACAGTCATAGGAAGGGTAAATTACCTGAACCACAGATGTATTTCCACAAATCTATACACTCTAATAAAATTGGAAACGTTAAAAGAAAAATCTGCATTCAGTTCAACAGAAAAGCAACTGAGATATAATTAAATAATCTAAATGAAAATAAACAGGTAGTTCTCAATTTATGAAATTTAACAAAATAATTTTAAGGTTGATAAAAATAAGTGTATTAGTAAGGGGCTTCCCTGGTGATTCCGTGGTAAAGAATCCACTTGCCAAGGCATGAGACACGAGTTTGATCCCTAATCCAGGAAGATCCCACGAGCCCAGCCACAACTACTGAGCCTGTGCTCTAGAGCCCTTGAGCCACAGCTACCAAAGCCTTAGTGCCCTAGAGCCCGGGCTCAGCAGCAAGACATATCACTATTATGAAAAGCTCACAGAACATAACTAGATAGTAGCCCCTACTCACTGGGACTAGAGAAAAGCCCACGCAGCAGCAAAGACCCAGCACAGCCAAAAATTTAAAAAAAAAAAACATCAAAAAAAGTATTAGTAAGAATTAGAGCCATGCTTATAGACAGTTTATAGTTCTCAAGGAATCCACAGCAAACATGTATTTTATCATTTCCCCTTCATAAATTAAAAATAAAGGGGGGTGGGGGGCTTATTCCTTGAAGACAAGGGAAAGTTCCAAGCATTCCACTGATGTTTACATAGCAGCATGCTAAACCACCATGGTGGCAAGAGAGGGGGGAAAAAAAAACATAGCAAATAATCTTTTAACTGCCATTCTACCTTGCCTGCTCTGTGCTATGAGAAAAACTGCAAATGACAGTCCATGACAGCTGAGGCCAAGTGTCACCATGGGAGCATCCAGGCTGGGATGCTGGTGGACACACACTGGGCTAAGCTGGGCAGGGGGGTCTGAGGCAGTGGCTTCTCAAGCCAAAACTGAGGAAGACAGCAGTCTGATGTGAAGTGAGGTTTTCTCTCTCTTCCTTCTTCAATCTATGCCCTCCACCCTATTCCCCTTGACTAATTTTCCTTTCAGTCTATCTTCACCTTCTTTGGGACCATGTCAATTTTTTGAAAAGTACTCAGGAGTTACAGATCTTATAATCTTTCTTATATCCCACAGAACTAGCATGATTATTATTTTGATAGTTAAAAATTTATCTTTGTATTACTGAGGATGAAATTACATTTTATAAAAAATAATGGCTCCACTCTTACAGGAAAAAATCTTCAGTATTTTTATAAAAGAAAAAGTCTAGAAGACCATACACAAAATATTAAGTGATTATTTCTAAGTGTCAGTGTAACAGATGCTCTTAACATGCTTTTTCCACATTGAGAATTTTATTATAAACATATTGAATTGTATAACCAGGAAACAAATGGGATCAGAATTAATGTTGTTTACCACATTTCCGCAAAGAGTGGGACACGACTGAGTGACTGAACTGAACCACATTTCCAGCCTAGCAGTCTTATGACTATACAGGCCACAAAGATTAAAAAAACATCAAATTAGAACTCCCCTGTAATCTCAGACTAAAAAGGTTCACTTTTACATGTTCCTAGTATGTTCATCACCCAGAATTATTCCTTTGTTATGGCATATTGTTAACTGTAAAGCACTGTACAAAGATATGGGATTATAATTCACCTCTGGTCAATAAGGTTCAAATGAAATTAAAATGTGAAATGACTTATTAGTGAGACTTGAGGTAGCAATCCATTCTAGTTTATTTATAGTAATGACAGTTTCTTTCTTTAATTCTTTCGTTTTCGGCTGTACTGGGGCTTTGTTGCCACGTGTGGGCTTTCTTTAGCTGCGGGAACGAGGGGCTCCTCTTGGTTGCGACGTGTGGGGCTTTCATCGCAATGCCATCTCTTGCTGCCGGGCACAGGCTCTACAGAGCGTGAGCTTCATCAGGTGTGGCTCTCAGGCTTCAGAGTGAGGGCTCAGTAGTTGTGGGGCACAGGCTTAGTTGCTCTGAGGCATGTGGAATCTTCTGGGACCAGGGATTGAAGCCCTGTCCCCTGCACTGGCAGGGGGATTCCTAGTCACTGTGCCACTAGGGAAGTCCCTCATTCTAGTTCTTAAACGTCTTCCCATTCTGTGCATGCTCTTCAGGTCCATTCCATGGTTACGAATTCTCTGACTGCTCTACTCACCATCTAACTCTGCTCTCAGGAGGTGTCTGTAATCACAGTCCCATCATTTTAGAGCAATGAATGAAAAGTTACTAATTTTCTCCAAATCAAAGGCCTCTTATCTGTGTGCATCTATATAAATTAGAAAATGCCAGGAGGCATAATATTATGGGACATATAAGGAAAAGGTAAAGAACACGATTTATCTGCTTGTTAATTTACGGTGTTGTCTGTATCCTCCCCAACCTATCAGTCCCTCCTAACTTCTCTGACTCTCAACCACCTTACATTTTCCGTCCTTCCACCTCATTAACCAGAAAAACTCCACTTCTCCCTTCTTATACTGGGCTTACAATAAAGAAAACAAAACAGTCATTCAGACTAGTGACATGACTGGTCTCCTACTTTAGGTAGACTCTAACACTTCTGTAACCTTATCTTTGATCAGCAAATTTTCACAGAGCCTTCATCAATAACTAAAAACACTCGTCATTTAAGATTCACACACACACAAGACAGGCATACAAGAATGTACCTACTTCATCATCTCCCTAGTAAACTGACTAATGTTGACATCATCCTTTCTTCTGCCTCTGTAGTTTCAGAGGATAAACTATCTGTTCCATTTCCTATTCAAGGCCAATCCCTCCAGCTGCACTTGTGACCTACAGAATCTTATAAATTCCTCTTTAACAGACCCTTGACCCACTAATAATCCCATACACCTTTATTGATTTTCCCCCAAATTTACTGAGGTATAACTGTATACTATCTTCAAGTTTTATTATAGATACAAACCCATGAAACCATCATGGCAATCACAATGATGAAGATTTACATCACCTCCAAGAGGCTCCTCGTGCTCCTTTGTAATACATCCATTTCTTTAGGACTTCCCTGGTGGCTCAGAATGTAAAGCGTCTGTCTACAATGCGGGAGACCCGGGTTCAGTCCCTGGGTTGGGAAGATCCTCTGGAGAAGGAAATGGCAATCCACTCCGGTACCATTGCCTGGAAAATCCCATGGACAGAGGAGCCTCGTAGGCTACAGTCCACGGGGTCGCAAAGAGTCAGACACGGCTGAGTGACTCTCCTACCCGCACACACTCACTGATCAACTGTCCACCACTACAGATTAGTGTGCACTTTCTAGAATTTTCTATAAATGGAACTGGGTAGTAAAGACTGTACCCATGTCCATATGCAAAGCTGTGGGTATGTCCAGGAACTATCTGAAAGACTCTAATCGCATAGCTCTTAAAGCCATACAAGCAAGACTTAATGATTAAAGCAGAGTTTTATTAAATAACAATGAGATATCAGTACAAACCTATTAGAACACTAAATCCAGAACACTGACACCAACAAATTTGGCAAGCTTGTGGAGCAAAGGAAACTCTCACCCACTGCTGGTAGGAATGCAAAACAGTCTAGTCACTTAGGAAGATAGGTAAACGTACTATTACCACGCAGTCCAGAAATTCTGCTCCTTGATATTTACCCAAAGGAACTGAAAAGTTATGTCTACACAAAAGCCAACACACAGGGCTTACAGCAGCTCTACTCATAACTGCCAAATCTTTGAAGCAACCAAATAGTACTTTCGTAAATCAATGTGTAAACAAACTCTAACACATCCAGATGATGGACTATTATTCAGTACTAAAAAGATATGAGCTATTAAGTCATGACAGATACGGATGAATCTTAAATGCCTATTACTAAGTGAAAGAAGCCAATTTCAAAAGGCTACATAGTATAGAGTTTCAACTATATGACATTCGGGAAAAGGCAAAACTATGTAAACAGTAAAAAGATCTGTGATTACCTGAGGAGGCGGATGGTCTAGGATGAATCAATAGAACACTGAGGATTTTGAGCGCAGGGGAACTATTCCGCATGATATCATAATGGTGGGTTCATGTCATTAGATATTTGTCCAAATCCATAAAATATACAACACCAAGGGTGAACTCTAATGTAAACTATTGTCTTTGGGTATTAACATAGGTTCATCAATTATAACAAACATACTACTCTGGTGGAGGAAGTTGATAATGAGTTAAGCTATGCATGTGTGAGGGGAGGGAGTGTATAGGAAATCTCTAGAACTTCTACTCAGTTTTGCTGTAAACGTAAAACTGCTCTAAAAAATAAAGTCTATTCAAAGAAAAAAGAACCATATAGCCATTTTGGAATTGAAAGGTAAAATAACTAAAATTAATATTTCACTGGAGAGAGGTTTAGGAGCATATTGAGCTGGCAAAAGACATAATCAGCAAATGAAGATAGGCAATTAAAAGTATCCTGTCTAAGCAATAAACAGAAAAGGAACTAGCAAAAATCATCAGTGTGTCAGTGCCCTTTGGGACACCATCAAGACTAAAAACATAAACATAATGGCAGTCTCAAAAAGAGAAGAGAGATAGAAAAGGGCTGGAAGAATATTTGAAGAAATAATGGCTGGAAATTTCCCAAATTTGATGAAAACATTACTCTAACACCCAAGAAACAACAAACTCCAATTAGATTTCACATCTATACATATCATAGTCGAATTGTCAAAAGACAAACACAAAAAGAAAATCTTGAGAGTAGCAAGAAAATAACTCCTCATGTACAAGAGATTCTCATGAATTAACAGTTGACTTTTCATCAGAAACCATGGTGGCCAAAAGGCAGTGAGATAACATAGTCAAAGTGAAAAAAGAAAGACTGTCATTCAAGAACTCTATACGTGGCAAAATATTCTGCAAAAAACAAAGGAGAAACAAATGATAAAAGGAAAAAAAGAAGAAATTAAGATATTCCTAAATACGAAAACAGAAAATTCACTCCTAGACTATCTGTGCTACAAAAAAAAATACTAAATGGAGACTTTTGGTTAAAATGAAAGGACTTTTAAGTACCTTATATCTACACATAAAATAAAGATCACTGGCAACGGTAACAACATGAGTAAATAGAAAAAATAACATTAAGTATATTTTAACTATTTTTCTTCTATGTGATTTAAAAGACAACTGCATTAAGCAATAATTACAAAACTGTGTTTGTGAGCTTATAATGTACAAAGATGTATGCACTTAGCCACTATGCAATAACATACATGTTAAACTCATGTTAAAATCCCTATCATGTTGGGGCTAAGTCATCCAGGTAATAAAAAAAATTATTCAATTCAGAAACTGCATACTTTCTAAAGTTCTACTAAGCAAACCCTCAATAAAAATATGAAGACTGTAAATGAGTTTCAGAGTTACGTTTTGTCAGCTTCTGCACAACAAGAAACAATGAACAAAATAAAAAGGAAAGTATGAGAAGTACAAAGTATGAGAAGCTATTTGCAAACTATTTATCTGATAAATGGTTAGTATCCAAAACATATCAAGAATATACTCAACTCAACAGCAAAAATCATCAATATCATCATTCAACTCAAAAAATGGGTAAAGGAACTGAACAAGGACTTCTTCCAAAGAAGAAGATACACAGATGGCCAGCAGATACATTAAGTGTACAATGCCATTAATCATCAAGGAAATACAATCAAAACCACAGTGAGATATCACTTCACATCTGATAAAATAACTATCACCATAAAGACAAGATGTAACAAATGTTAGTGGGGATGTTGAGAAAAGGGAATCCATGGATTCCTCAGAAGATATATAGAATTAGATTTTCATTTCCTAATAATCAAAACCTTAAATTTCAGCTACTTACCCAACTAATTCATGGACATTGAATTAATGCTATATTAAATTATGGAACTCTAGCAAAACTGCATACCAGTGATATTCACATTGGTTGAAATAATACTCTATGAATTTTAGCAAGTTAAAAATCAATTATCAAAAAAAAAATCAATTATCAAATGCTCACTCTGGTAGGGCACTATAAACACCAATTTATAATTAATGGAAAAATGACAAAATGAACACTTTAAATAATAAATTTATATTCTAAAGCAAACTAAGGATTATATAGAACTGTGTTGTTTATTCATTAATTTATTCAACAAGCATTTATGGGGCACCTGCTATGTGCCAGGTACTATGCAAGAAACTATGGACAAAAAAACAAGGTCCCTATCCCCAAAGTGTACACAGTCTAGTGAGAAGCTCCAATTCTGAAATCAAAGAGTTTATGAGTAGAAGGGATCTTATAGTTCCCTTATTTCGATATAAGGAAACTGAGACTCACAGCCAGTTCAAACCACAAAAGCAAACAGACACTCAGGTCGACAGAATCCCGCCTCGTGTGTTCTTTGCACTATTCATTTTCTTACGACTAAGAGTGATGATGGAGTGCTTCACTGTGAGTGAACTACAAACAAGGAGCTGTGAGTAAACATGAGATAGTTACCAAACTTGAGACAGAAATGCCTATGGATATGGACAACATTTTTAGTGATTTAGAGACAGAAATTCCTAACAGACTGGTGGTATCACGATAAAGGCCCCGTAAGAAATTGAAGCACTAAATTAAGGTAATATAATATTAAGACTTCTAAGCCATAATTATGATTTTGCCTCTGCTTACTGATTTGTAAAGTGGAAATACTAAAAGTACTTATTTCATATGATTGTTAGGAAAATTAATACTTAAAAGCACTTATTAAGCTTAGTACCTGGTAAATACTCAGGAAATGTTAGGTGTTCTTATGGACAATCATTTCTTAAATGTACAGGTGTGTCATATAAAGATAAAAAAAAGAATGATCTTTCTGTAAGGAATTATCCTATTATTATGATAGTCTTATTTTTTTAGCAGCTAGCAAAATGTGACACTAAAACATGAACTCTTCAGAAAGCGTTTAATATGCACACTATCTAGCAGCATCACCCCCTTCTCTATAAAGACATGTATCAGTCCTAAAATTACAAGAAAGATATACATTAATTACTAATTTAATAGCTATACTCAATTATAAATTAAATCAATTTAAAAATCATTCAGTTCTGAATTCTTAAGATTACAAATCCTAAATATAATTAAGAGAATGTTCAAAGATGACTTTCAAGTAATTAAAAAGTTTATGCAACTTTTCTCGTAGAAAATTTTCTTAAACTAACATCTCTGAAATAACCATGAATTGTATAATTAATGAAACATTTATATTAATATCATCACCCAATATCAATAACAAAATAAATAACATTTATGTCCACTTACTGCAATCTCTCTACAAGCCGACATAGATATTCCTGTGCCTTCAATTTGCTTCAATGCATATTCTTTTTCATCTTTTCTGCATAGGAACAAAAAAAATTATTTTTTTCTAAATATTTTCAGATTCAAAATTATAACTATAAGAAAAATGAAAATGCACTAGCCTCAGTGATATGTAAATGCTCTCACTATGCATGCATTGCTTATTATTTCTGATAACATTTCAATTATAAATTGTGAAATACCAAAAGAAATTCATGTCACAATGAAAACATTATATAGACCCAAAACACAAACTACAAAACTGAAATGGAACAGGATACTAAACACTAGTTTCAAAAAGTAAACAAGCATAAATATAAACTCAAGCATATTGTAAGATAATTCTACTGTCTTAATTATCTGGAGTCTATGAAAGCATTCTGTTATAAACATTAATTTAAAAATAAATGACAGACGTAAACTTCTATATTTATTCAAAACAATTTCATAGTATAAGACCCATGTAATAAATGGAGGAGTCATAGAAAAATGTTGACCCACTGTGTGTGTGTGTGATAGTCACTCAGTCGTGTCTCACTCTTTGTGACCCCATGGACTGCAGCCCGTCAGGCTCCTCTGTCCATGGAATTCTCCACACGAGAATATTTGATTGCTCTTTCCTCCTCCAAAGGATCTTCCTGACCCCAGTATCAAACCCAGGTATTCCTTAATATCTGAGCCACCAGGGACGCCCTCTTGACCCACTGAGGCACACTAGTTTTCACCAAGGATAGGCAACGTTCAAAAGCCCTAAGACCGCAACCAAAAGCCTTGGAAAGACTTCAAAACTAGCCACCAACACCTCATTCTCAAGATCCCTAGGACAAACTTGGTAGTTACAGTGAATTTTCCAATTAATGGAGGTAGGATTAGGAGTTCTGGGAGACTCTGGTTTCAGTAGTTACCAGGGTGCTTAAAAGGGAAGACAGCAGCGCAACAATGGGGAGACCATCCATAAAAATAGTATCAATGAGTGTCCGGTGCAATGAGGTATCTTCAGAGTACCAACAACAGGACCACCCAAAGCAAGGCCCCAGTTGAATGTAACAAATGTGACTCCTATCACTGGTTATTCTGACAAGAGGAGTATAACCCATGCCCTCCGAGTTTTGCCTTTTGATTATATTAGAGTTTCAACAATGCATCATCATATCATAAAGATTTCGTCAAATGATAGTACCTAAGTAGTGCCTCAATGTCTTACTTACCTATTGCTCATTTTCCCCACTCTGTTTACTAGCAGATAAAGTAGTTTAAGAGTGTATTCATAATATGCATTTTAAAACATCATTTCATGTGCATTTTAAAGATTTTCACAATCACCTGTGTTTTGAACAAATAATTGAGTTATGGTTATTTTTTCCAACAGTCTGAATATTATATACATTTTTCTTCCAATATATGGCATTCAGGAAACAAGCAGCATTTTGATAAACAGAATTTGCACCACATGTCAACAGACTGTTCTATAATTACTAAAATGATAATCATGAAAATCATTAGAAACATGAAAAATGTTTATCATACACTGCTGAGAAAATATATAAATTATACTGTATTAAAAAAATACACACACTCAGATATATGCTGAAGGTGAAAAGTGAAAGTGTTAGTCACTCAGTCGTGTCAGACTCTTTGTGACCCCATGGACTGTAGCCCATCAGGCTCTCTGTCCATGGAATTCTCCAAGCAAGAATACTGGAGTGGGTTGCCATTTCCTTCTCCAGGGGATCTTCCCAATCCAGGGACTGAACCCAGGTCTCCCGCATTGCAGGCAGACTCTTTACCGACTGAGCCACCAGGCTTGAAGACCACTGAAGGTGATACGAAAAGAGAAAAACAGTTGTGTTAAGATATAGAAAGTTATGTTAACCAGCTTTAGTACTAATCTCATATTGTCTCTTAAATTAGAGGGCAAAAGAAAAAACAATACTTTGACACTTTGAAAACAGTTGACTATTAAAATAATCTTTAGTATTTTCAAAGTAATATCTTAGGCATGTTTCAAAGACATGTTTTAAAGAGCAACGTCAAAGATAGGGAAAGCTTAAGTGATCCCATTTTCCTTTTGTTCTATCCTGATTCCTGCAAACATAAAACTAAACGTTTTTCAGACCACCGAGAAGCCACTAAGATTTATCAACACCAGCAGCAGGTGACTGAATGTAATTAAAGCCAAATATCCTCCCTACCTTGAAAATATGTGTAGGTATGCCTGTGAAAGCGTTTGTGTCTGAAATGCTTAACACAATGCTTATAATGCAAATTTCATACAATCAATAATTAAATTTACCATCAGGTATCTACCACTAAGTATTTAATTAAATAAATTCCTAAAGTTAAAAACTGTTTCTGACAAAATCTCCACATGAAATTATACTTGTCTTTTTAAAGAAATATTCCAATCCTCAGTTCCCTAAATGAAGTGCTCCAGAAGCTCATGTAATTGCATAGTTTTATTTTTAATACTGTAAAGAATATTATACAATCTGGATAGGTTATTGTTGCTATGGAAACTATAAGATTTTTGCAGTAAGTCAAAAAGTGCAAAATTAACACATCACATTAATGACTTTTGAATTTCACATCCAGGCTGTCAAAGGAATTTGAAACCTTGAGCAGAATAGATTGAAGCACAGGCCTCTTGCTCTGAATTATATGGATAGGATCTATGAACAAATCCAGTAATTATTTCACTTAATAAGTTTAAATATAACTTCCATCTGCTAAATTAATAAAATACTCAAAGATCTGCAGACTTAAGGCTTGTCTGCAGCTTTTGTGTTGAGAATGAAGGAAGATGCATACATGATTATCAGTTCTCTTCTATGTTAACTGTAGACGATGAAATGATGATGTGGCACCTCTGAGGATCACCATATGAAGAACTGGCAGAAACCCAGAAGGCATATGGACTCACTTTCATCACTGCCCTATGTCAGTGCCCATCTGTGGTCAGATGCCAATACCTTAGTTATGAAAACTGAAGATCTGTCCTTTCCCACAATGCCCACAAGTATTTTGATGGCTAGCACTAGGGACAGAGAAGCTTTATCGCTCCCATCCCATGTGAGAGCCCCTCTCCAGGAGTTCATGTGAAAATTCACACCCCACAGCTTATATGTTTCAGGCACAAATAATATGAAGTATCATAAAGGTATCATCTACTCTTTTTTTTTTTACCAGAAAAGGCTGAAAATCAGGTGAACCTGGCCTCCATGGCTATGACGACCTAGCTTTTAGAGGCAGCTTAATTCTTTCTTAAAACTATTTTATTTCTAAAATAAAAGAAGTTATTATTTACTATGATAAAGACAAAGTAATTCCAAAGCCTTCAGGGAAACTGCTTGCTAAATTTTAGTGTATACTAGATACTACAGTTAGAGCAACTACATACTGAAAGTAATTAAAGGAGTTTACTAAGTAAATCCAGGTGAATTAAAAGTAAATATATAGTATAAACCTGGTTTTATTTAATACAAAATGCTTTAAAGACATTTCTCCTGGGACTTCCCTGGTTGTCCAGTGGTTAAAAATCTGAGCTTCCACTTCAGGGGGGTGTAAGTTTGATCCCTGGTCAGGGAACTAAGATCCCACATGCCATGCAACAGAGCCAAAAATAATAAATTAAAAAAAAATTTTTAAGACATTTCTCCTATACATCTGCAATTTGTATCAAAAGCACGCCAGCTTCCTTCTCAGCATTCATCACACACACACACACAAAATTGTTCAATGGGAACATTATATAACAACAAAATAGAAAAATTAATTTGGCAGAGACGAGATTCTATTACATTTTCCATCTGAGACACTATGTTCTGGAAAACTCTTGATGCAAGCAATTCTATAGATAGAAGAAAAAAATAAGAAGCACATACTTGTGCAAATTGTAGAAATGGCATCCTTAAAATGAAATCTTTATCCCAGTTAGAAAACTAGGCTCAGTGGGAAAATTTAAATGCAATTCAGGGAAGAACTTCTCAAGCCTCAAGAAGCAGGTTCATCTTTTGACTGAAATATTAGGAACCAGTTTAATGAAAAACATAGTCTTATATCTTTCAGAAATGCTCAAACTTGGTATCAGCGACCCGTCACTTTTAGCAAGCTGAAGAATCATTCAACAGCCTGTATGCATGAGTGCAGTTAAGATTTGGCCAAACCTCACTTGTTATAATTAGACATGTCCAGGGCTTTCTGGCTCCTATCAATAATACTACCAGCTGTCCAGCTCAGCCTGGGCCATCTTTGGTCCTAAGAATATATGACAGACAATTTAGAAGACTCTTTTAAGAAAAGATGAGGGAGGCAAAAATCACAATATTGTAGTTAGCTTCCAATTAAAATACATTAAAAAAAAAAAAAAAGAAAAGATGAGGGAATTCAAGCTCAAGCAAAGTCAAGGGAAATTTTTCAGTCTTCAAACTACAGGGTTAAAATCCTTTTTGCTTCAAAGGAAAACAGAAGGTCCTTACTATTTTATTGTACATCAAGCAACAAACAAATGGAGAGTCAATATTTTACATTCCAACACTGTGCCAAATTCTGAGGATGAACAAAATTAGAGACTAGCTACCCTAGACATCACAGAGTTCACAACCCACCTGGAAAGAGATTTTGAGTGAGTAGGAAACATAAACAGATAACTCTGATACAACTGCCTCTGTGCCCAAGACATATACACTATAAACACAGAGAAAATGCCACTGGTATTTAAGGAAGATAACTACAGAGTAATGCCGTTGAGGGAAGAGTTTCCTGGAAAGAGAAGGGATGATAGGATGGTCAGAGAATTTAAGGCAGAAGTAGGGCATGAAAAAACTAACGGAGGCATATTCAGGAAATAGCTGGTATTCAGTATAGCTGGAAGCTGAGGGCACGATGACAAAGGGCAAGAGAGGAGATTAGGTTGGAAAAGAAGAGGGAGGGAGCCAAGGAAGTGCCATAAAATAACGTGTACTTCATATGTAAACAGTGAGGAGCAAAAAGGTCAGAAGGGGTCTAATATGCTACTGAGGAAGGGCAGAGGGCAATAACTAAAAGATCCAGAAGGAATGAAGAGGCTGAGCCAAAGCAGAAACGATGCTCAGTCATGGATATGTCTCATGGTGAAAGTCCAAGGTAGTCAAGAACAATACTGCATACAAACCCGGAATGTTAGGCCCATGAATCAAGGTAAATTGGACTTGATCAAACAAGAGATGGCAAGAGTGAACATCAGCATCTTAGGAATCAGGGAACTAAGATGGACAGGAATGGGCAAATTTAATTCAGATGACCATTATATCTACTACTGTGGAGAAGAATCCTTTAGAAAGAAATGGAGTAGCCCTCATAGTCAACAAAAGACTGAAATGGAGTACTGAGTGCAGCCTCAAAAATGACAGAATGATTTTGGTTTGTTTCCAAGGCAAACCATTCAACATCAGTAATCTATTCAACAGTAACCATTCAACAGTAATCTAAATCTATGCTCCAGCTCCTAATGCCAAAGAAGCTGAAGTTGACTGGTTCCATGAAGACCTACAAGACCTCCTAGAACTAACACCAAAAATGATGTCCTTTTCATCATTGGGGACTGGAACGCAAAAGCAGGAAGTCAAGATACACTGGAGTAACAGGCAAGTTTGGCCTTGGAGTACACAATGAAGCAGGGCAAAGGCTAACAGAGTTTTGTAAAGAGAACACACTGGTCAGAGCAAACACTCTCTTCCAAAAACACAAGAGACAAGTCTATATGTAGACATCACCAGATGGCCAATACTGAAAATGGATTAATTACGTTATTTGCAGCCAAACATGGAGAAGCTCTATACAGTCAGCAAAAACAAGGCCTGGAGCTGACTGTGGCTCAGACCATCAGTTCCCTATTGCAAAATTCAGACTTAAACTGAAGAAAGTAGGGAAAACCACTAGGCCATTCAGGTATGACCTAAATCAAATCTTTTATGATTATACAGTGGAAGTGAGGACTTGATTCAAGGACTTAGATCTAGTAGACAGAGTGGCTGAAGAACTATGGACATTACACTGTACAGGAAGTGGGGACCAAAANTGAAGAAAGTAGGGAAAACCACTAGGCCATTCAGGTATGACCTAAATCAAATCTTTTATGATTATACAGTGGAAGTGAGGACTTGATTCAAGGACTTAGATCTAGTAGACAGAGTGGCTGAAGAACTATGGACATTACACTGTACAGGAAGTGGGGACCAAAACCGTCTCAAAGCAAAAGAAATGCAAGAAGGCAAAGGAGTTCTCTGACAAGACTTAACAAATAGTTGAGGAAAGAAAAGAAGCAAAAGGCAAGGGAAAAAGGGAAAGATACACCCAACTAAGGGCTTCCCAGGTGGCACTAGTGGTAAAGAACCCACCTGTCGATGCAGGAGACTTAAGAGATGCAGGTTTGATCCCTGGGTCAAGAAGATGCCCTGGAGGAAGGCATGGCAATCCATTCCAGTATTCTTGCCTGGAGAATCCTATGGACAGAGGAGCCTTGCGGGTTACAGTCCATAGAGTCGCACAGAGCTGGACACTGCTGAAGCTACTTAGCATGCATGCATGCATACCCAACTGAATGCAGAGTTCCACAGAATATCACGAATACCCTTCTTAAGTGAACACAGACAAAGACATAGAGGAAAACAATATAATGAGAAAGACCAGAAATCTCTTCAAGAAAACTGGAGATTATCAAGGGGACATTTCATGCAAGGACTGGCACAATAAAGGACAGAAACGACAAGGACCTAACAGAGGCAGAAGAGATTAGGAAGAGGTGGCAAGAATACATAGAACTATACCAAAAAAGTCTTAATGAACTGGTTAATCATGATAGTATGGCCACTCACCTAGAACCAGACATTCTGGAGTGTGAACTCAAGTGGGCTTTAGGAAGCATTAAGACAAACAAAGCTAGTGGACGCAGTGGAATTCCAGCTGAGCTATTTCAAATCCTAAAAGATGATGCTATTAAAGTGCTGTACTCAATATGTCAGCAAATTTGGAAAACTCAGCAGTGGCCACAGGACAGTAAAATGTCAGTTTTCATTTCAATCCCAAAGAAAGGCAATGCCAAAGAACATTCAAACTACCATACAATTGAACTCATTTCAAATGCTAACAAAGTTATNTAAAAGATGATGCTATTAAAGTGCTGTACTCAATATGTCAGCAAATTTGGAAAACTCAGCAGTGGCCACAGGACAGTAAAATGTCAGTTTTCATTTCAATCCCAAAGAAAGGCAATGCCAAAGAACATTCAAACTACCATACAATTGAACTCATTTCAAATGCTAACAAAGTTATTCTCAAAATCTTTCAAGATAGGCTTCAGCAGTACATGAACCAAGAACTTCCAGATGCACAAGCTGCCAGATCAAACTGCCAATACTTGCTGGGTCACAGAGAAAGCAAGGAAATTCCAGAAAAACATCTACTTCGACTTTATTGACTATGCTAAAGCCTTTGATTGTGTGGATCACAAGAAAATGTGGAAAATTCTTAAAGAGATGGGNAGAACTTCCAGATGCACAAGCTGCCAGATCAAACTGCCAATACTTGCTGGGTCACAGAGAAAGCAAGGAAATTCCAGAAAAACATCTACTTCGACTTTATTGACTATGCTAAAGCCTTTGATTGTGTGGATCACAAGAAAATGTGGAAAATTCTTAAAGAGATGGGAATACCAGATAGCCTTACCTGCCTCCTGAGAAATCTGTACACAGGCCAAGAAGCAACAGTTAGAACCGGACATGGAACAACAGACTGGTTCCAAATTGGGAAAGGAGTACGTCAAGGGTGTACAGGGCCACCTTGCTTATTTAACTTATATGCAGAGTACATCATGTGAAATGCTGGGTTGGATAAATCACAATCAAGATTGCTGGGAGAAATATCAACAACCTCAGATGCAGATGATACCACTCCAATGGCAGAAAGTGAAAAGGAATTGCCTCTTGTTGAAGGTGAAAGGAGAGTGAAAAAGCTGGCATAAAACTCAACATTCAAAAAACTAAGATCATGGCATCCAGTCCTATAACTTCATGGCAAATAGAAGGGGGAAAAGTGGAAACAGTGACAGATTTTTTTTCTTAGGCTCCAAAATCACTATGGACTGACTGCAGTCATGAAATTAAGAGATACTTGCTCCCTGGAAAAAAAGCTATGACAAACCTAGACAGCATATTAAATAGCAGAGACATCACTTTGCCAACAAAAGGTACATATTGTCAAAGCTGTGGTTTTTCCAATAGTCATGTACGAATGTGAGAACTGGACCATAAAGAAGGCTAAGCATCAAAGAATTGATGCTTTCCAACTGTGGTGCTCAGGAAGACTCTTGAGAGTAGTCCCCTGGACAGCAAGATCAAACCAATCAATCCTAAAGGAAATCAACCCTTAATATGAATTGGAAACACTGCTGCTGAAGCTGAAGCTCCAATACTTTGACCACCTGATGTGAAGAGCCAACTCACTGAAAAATACCCTGATGCTGGGAAAAACTGAAGGCAAAAGGAGAAGGGGGTGGCAGAGGATGAGATAGTTAGATAGAATCACCAACTCAATGGACATGAACCTCAACAAACTCTGTAGATAGTGAAGGACAGAAAAGCTTGGCACACTACAGTTCACGGGGTCACAAGAAGTAGGACATGACTTGGTGAATGAATAACATTAGGGGTGACAATTTAGTAACTAATTTGATTGTGTAGGTGAAGAAAAGACTGTAAAGATGGGTGAAACTTCCTTTTTGTCTAATTGTGTCAATAACAACTAAGCAGGAAAATGATAACATAAATAGAGACCAGTAAATGCAAGATTTTATCCTAATGGCAAGGAAAGTTGTGTACAAAGATTAATCATATTAGAAAGGACTGAGATTAGAGGTATGGAAAACAATTAGGAGATTACTGCAATGAAAGTGTGACAAGGAAAGACCCTGGATTAGCATAACAGAATGTTAGCTTCCAAAAGGGGCTTACGACAATCCTGTTAAAACCTCCTCATGAAAATGAAGAAGCTAGGCTAGCAGCCAGAAGCAAGATCTCAGATGAAACCTTCCAAGCACAACATTCTCCAAAACAGAGTGGCAATAGTAAGACTGGCAAAAAGAAGGAATACTTGTGATAGTCATTTTAGAAGAGGAATTGGCAGGACCAAATGAACAAATAATGAAAATTAAGAAGTCTGAATCCAGGATAAATCTGGGTTTCTGAGCTTGGTTGATGCAGAGGATGATACCATTAAGAAGGAGACTCGGGTCACATCTCTGAAGATTCTTCAGCTTGTAAATCTTTCTTCTAGCTAGAAAGAAAAACTCTAATCAAAAATAAAATATCTGAGAAGTCCAAAAGGGAGATGCCCTAAAGATGTTAACAGGCTTATTGTGGTGATCATTTCACAATATATACAAATGTTGAATCATTACAGTGTTTTACACCTGGAACTAATATTGCTTGTCAATATACCTCAGTTAAAAAAAAGAGATTTACTGAGGGAGTTTCAGATTTAAAGGACTTGAGCCCACAGATGTGATACTGGATTGGAGGAAGTAGCACACAAATAATTTTTTTGGCACCTCAAAAAGAAACAGAAGTAACATGGGAATGAGGAAAGGAGAAAAAGAGAGCAGAAAGAAGAAAGAACAATTTCTGAACTTCTGTCTCAAATCCCTTAAGAAATAAAACAATTCTATGAATCCGTCCTTTTTCTTTGCCAAACTTTAAGAACATAATTCAAATTAATGAAATCACCAGAAATACAGTAGTCTTTCTCAAGACTGTTTTGGCTATTCAAGGTCTTTTGTTTCTACACAAACTTTTAAATTTTTTGTTCCAGTTCTGTGAAAAATGTTATTGGTAATTTGATAGGGATGGCATACAATCAATAGACTGCCTTGGGCAGTATGGTGATTTTAACAATACTGACACTTCCCATCCAAGAACATGGTTTATCTTTCCCATGCATCATCTTTTTTGTGTCTGACAGATTTTGGAGTACAGATCTTTTGCCCCCTTAGGTAGGTATATTCCTAGGTATTTATTCTTTTTGTTGCAATGGTAAATGGAATTGTTTCCTTAAGTTATCTTTCTGGTATTTTGATTACAGTGTATAAAAATGCAAAAGATTTCTGGGTACTTATTTTGAATCTAGCAACTTTACTGAACTCATTGATAAGCTCTAGTAGTTTTCTAGAGGCATCTTTGGGACTTTCTATGTATACTATCATGTCATCTGCAAACAGTCACAGTTTTAATTCTTTCTTTTCAATTTGGATTCCTTTTATTTCTTTTTCTTCTCTGATTGCTATGGCTAGGACTTCCAAAACTATGCTGAGTAAACATGGTGAGAGTGGGCATTCTCGTCTTATTCCTGATCTTAGAGAGAGTGCTTTCAGCTTTTCACCACTGAGTATGATGTTAGTTGTGGGCTTGTCAATAATTGCTTTCTTCAAGAAGAATGCTGCCATAAATCAATGTTATATCTCCTTCCCTCAATATGTGATGATTTGGCTTAGCAATTTAAGAGGCTTCCATATCTCATAGAAAAAGAAGAACAAAACAATATGGAATAAAAACTTGGAAAACAAAACTAAAGAAGTATCATTTTAGTTTTACACTGGTGATTCTGAATTACTCAATATCACTCTATATTCACTCAGCCTAGCAGTATCGAGTCCTTATTTGGAAACTCTTTACAAAATAAATGATAGTGATACTCTATCATATAGCTACAACAATTATCAACACATGGCCAGTCTTATTTATTCCTACTACCTCCACTTTTCTTGATTATTTTGAAACAAAACCCAGACATCATATCATTTGACTTGCCATAACAATTCAACACCATAGTATTTTTAATTATCAGGATTTTTAATTTAAATTACAACATTCCTTCAAAAACAATTCTAAAATATTAAAAATCTTGTACCTCAGGGTTAACCGACTCAATTGACATGAATTTGAGTGAATCAGGAGACGGTGGAGGGCAGAGGGGCCTGGAGTGCTGCAGCCCATGGGGTTGCAAAAAATTGGGCCAGACTTAGCGAATGAGCCGCCGCCGCCGCCACCACAGTGTATTGTTACTATTCTGTATGCCTCTTACTAACAAATAATGTCAAATAATACCAGCACCTTCTTTATGTTTCATCTGTCATATATTTCATCCACTCATTCCCTAAACATCACCAAAGTGCAGTAAAAGTCTCCCTTATTCAAGTCAAGTATTCCCTTCCAACATGGAAATCTGACTTTTAACCTCCATTCTTTAGAAAGACTACTTTTATTTAATCTTTCTTAAAACTGATTTATTAATTAATATACTTCTCTTTCTCTAAACAATATTCATTTTATACTACTTGTTTCATTCAGAATTCTAATTCAGATAAACATTTACTATTTTAAAAGCTCTAAAATAATAAAATTTCAGAAACTCCTATTTATGGCAAATTCTTACTGCTCAGAAGTGATTTTAATTAAAACAAACATATCTGCAGTAACACTTTATGATTCAGGTATCAAAAATAGGGGCTTCTTTGCTGGTCCGGTGGTTAAGAATCCACCTGCCAAGGCAGGGGACATGGGGTCAATTCCTGGTCCAGGAAGATTCCACACATGAGGGTGACTAAGCCCATGCACCACAACTATTTAGCCCGAGTGCCCCAGAGTCCATGCTCTGCAACAAGAGAAACCACCCCAATGAGAAGCCAATGCACCACAACTAGAGAGGAGCCCCCACTCACCACAACTAGAAAAAGCCCACACCCAGCAATGAAGACCCAGCGCAGACAAAAATATTTTTTTAAAGTATTAAGTTTAAAAGATGATGCGGTGAAAGTGCTGCACTCAATACGCCAGCAAATTTGGAAAACTCAGCAGTGGCCATAGGACTGGAAAAGGTCAGTTTTCATTCCAATCCCAAAGAAAGGCAATGCCAAAGAATGCTTAAACTACCACACAATTGCACTCATCTTACATGCCAGCAAAGTAACACTCAAAATTCTCCAAGCCAGGCTTCAACAGTACGTGAACCGTTAACTTCCAGATGTTCAAGCTGGATTTAGAAAGGGTAGAGGAACGAGAGATCAAATTGCCAACATCCACTGGATCATCAAAAAAGCAAGAGTTCCAGAAAAACATCTACTTCTGCTCTACTGACTATGCTAAAGCCTTTGACTATGTGGATCACAACAAACTGTGGAAAATTCTTAAAGAGATGGGAACACCAGACCACTTGACCTGCTTCCTGAGAAACCTGTCTGCAGGTCAGGAAGCAACAGTTAGAACTGGACATGGAACAACAGACTGGTTCCAAATCGAGAAAGAAGTACATCAAGGCTGTATATTGTTACCCTGGTTATTTAACTTATATATGGAGTACATCATGAGAAACGTTGGGCTGGATGAAGCACAAGCTGGAATCAACATTGCCAGGAAAAATATCAATAACCTCAGATATACAAATGATACTACCCTTATGGCAGAAAGTGAAGAAGAACTAAAGAGCCTCTTGATGAAAGTGAAAGAGAAGAGTGAAAAAGTTGGCTTAAAGCTCAACATTCAGAAAACTAAGATTATGGCATCTGGTCCCATCACTTCATGGCAAATAGATGGGGAAACAGTGGCTGACTTCATTTTGAGGGGCTCCAAAATCACTGCAGATGGTGACTGCAGCCATGAAATTAAAAGATGCTTACTCCTTGGAAGGAAAGTTATGACCAACCTAGTTAGCATATTAAAAAGCAGAGACATTACTTTGTCAACAAAGGTCCGTCTAGTCAAGGCTATGATTTTTCCAGTAGTCAGGTATGGATGTGAGAGTTGGACTATAAAGAAAGCTGAGCACCAAAGAGTTTATGCTTTTGAACTGTGGTGTTGGAGAAGACTCGAGATCAAACCAGTCCATTCGAAAGGAGATCAGTCCTGGCTGTTCACTGGAAGGACTGATGTTGAAGCTGAAACTGCAATAGTTTGGCCACCTGATACGAAGAGCTGGCTCATCTGAAAAGACCTGGATGCTGGAAGATACTGAGGGCAGGAGGAGAAGGGGACGACAGAGGATGAGATGTTTGGATGACATCACCGACTCAATGGACATGAGTTCAGGTAAACTCCGGGAGCTGGTGATGGATGGGAAGGCCTGGCATGTTGTGGTTCATGGGGTCACAAAAAGTCGGACACAACTGAGTGACTGAACTAAACTTAATCACTAGAAGATATTTAGTGTAAACCAATTACCTTATATAAACTATCATCTTCCTTTGAGAACTCGTGATCTCAAGTTAGACTTACCTGCTACAGAAGGTAAAGTAACATGGAATGTCAGACTTTCCTTCAGAAATGCTTTACCAAGCATGTGCTACGTGCCAGGCTTTGTGCTCTAAGAAGGAAAAACAAGATGATTCTTTCCCTTGTGAACCTTTACACTGAGAAACACAAAAGCAAGGCATACAATCTGATAAGCACTATAACAGACGAATGTGCAAAGTACATCAGATAAAGAATGTTAAGGGTTTGGTTCTGGTGCAGGGAGTAGATAAAGAGGGATATTAGGTAAATAATTTTCAAAGGGAACATTCCAGGCTGACCTTGAAACAAAAGCAGGATTTCATTAAACAAAGAAGAGGGGTCAGAGCCTTATGGACACAGAAATGTATGAACAAAGTTTGAAGAGTAAAATCCACATTATACTCAAGAAATCAGCAGAAGACAGGTATAGCTAGAACCCAAAAGATGAAGTAATACATAAAAAGAGCAAAGAAGATGGAATTAGCATAGTCTTATATGATATGCTAAAAAGATAGCATTTTTCCTGTATAATATGGGAAGCCATCAGAGGTTTTCAAGCAAGAGAAACATATGATCAAAAAAAAAAGAAAGAAAATGATCAAGCAAGTATTCTCAATAAGACAGAATGTAGAATGAATCACAGGATTTAAGCCAGAGGTAGAGAGAACACTGTAAAAGTTCTAGGAAGGATTGATGAAGATCAAAATTAGAATAAATACGGTAAGAATGGAAGGAATCCATTCAAGAGGCCATCCAGATATAGTCTTATCTACTGTGGCCGAATATATATAGAAACATTGTACTTAAAGAAGCATTTGATGAATAAATACCTATGCACATATGTGTACATGTAAACAAGAGACTGCTAAGCAGAGAGACAGCTGAAGACGGAGATTTCCAGTCAGTGTGTTGGCTCAGTGAAAGCAAGGCTAGTTACACTGTACCTTCTACTCCCACTGACTCACACAAAGAACAGTACTGACAATGAGCCAGTGAGCAAGTAAAGAATAAATTCATTTTGGAGTGTAGATTTTAGGGTGACTACTGGATAGCCAGGAGAAGATGAACAAAAGGAAAGAGAGGGCAATTTAGAAAACTTAATTACACAGGCAACTGTTAAAATCAGAGGAGTAAACGTGATCACAAAGAGAAAGAATACAGAAGAAAAAAGCTGAAAGGTGGTGGCTTGGGATCTTTCACATCCTGGTGGTGTTGTTCAGGCGCTCAGTCATGTCCAGCTCTTTGCCTCCCCATGGACTGCAGCACACCAGGCTTCCCTGTCCTTTACCATCTCCCAGAGATTGCTCAAACTCATGGCCATTGAGTTGGTGATGCCATCCAACCATCTCATCCTCCTTTTGCCTTCAATCTCTCCCAGCATCAAGGTCTTTTCCAATTAGTCGGCTCTTCCCATCAGGTGGCCAAAGTACTGGAACTTCAACTTCAGCCTGGCACCTACCTAATGTTAACATGTATATTGTTTACCAGAGTAAACTGACAATGCTCATGGGTGGAGGCGAAAGGACTCATGGGCTTTCACTGACCCAAATTTCACCAGTGGCCAAAGAACTTAAGATGATTAATAATGGGACTCATAACCTATTCACAGTAGCAAAGCCACAGGGGTTGGAAGGCCCTTCTCTACTGAATGCCACCCTTCACACGTTGTAGGAAACATCAGGGCCCTTGATAATAGGCAAATCCAGATGTAAGACACTACCAGAAAATTGGTCTGCCTTCTAAAAAATAAAAATAAACCAAAAAGGACTCATAAAAAAGGTCGGAGAATCAGTTTACTCAAGACATGTAACAACAAATTATGCATGAAAACCTTGGCTAGATTGTGGTTCACATTAAAAACAGCTACAAGAATGTATTTTCAGGACACCTGGGAAATTTTAAACATAGACTAGATATTATATATTATTTTACTGTGGTAAATTTTCTTTTTTAATTACTTGTTTTCAATACAGGACAATGGCATCATGGTTATGCAGGAGAATATCTTTAATCTTAGGAGATATAAAAGTATTTTGGGGTAGCATGTCAAGACAGTGGTAACTTAATTTCAAATGGTTCTATGACAACAAAAAATAATTTACATATATAAAAAGAGTAAGAGAGAAAAAACATACAAAAATAATAACAGCTAAACCTAGATGGAGCTTATATGGGTATTAATTGTTCTAGAGTTTGAACTTTGAATGTCTCTGATTTTATAAAACCTTTTTTTTTTTAAAACACTATTTATTGCTAAGTCTAAAATACTCAAACACCACAGTACAGTGACTGCCAAATCTAAACTGGAGTTTGTAGGGTTTTTTAAAGTTTCTCTTTAAGGGAGCAGTTCAGCTCTATGGAGAGGTGTGATACAGGACAAGATGGAGTATCTGGCTGGAGACCAATTTGTTTATGAGTCCAAACCAAGTGGACCCATATGGATAGCTTTTATAAAATGGTAAAACCAAAGAAACTAGGCACAGACTGTTTTATGGCATAATTAAACCGGACTCACTACACTCATGGGGTTATTGCAAATTCTGACTAAACCTAAAGAATTTTCAAATAATATAATTATTCCCTTATTTATGTACAAAACTTTTCTTAACAATAAAAAAAAAAAAAAACAACGAAGAGGGAAGCAACTAATAAACAGTAGTTAGAGAAGTAAAAGAAAAATAGTAAGTTGTATATAGAAGCCAAAGAACAGTATCAAAAAGTAAATGGCGAAAGCATCAAATGTAGAAGGGAAGTCAAAATGGAAAGAACGGGAAGGAGGTGGTCGTACCAACAGTTGTTGATGTTTCAAAAGAGCATGATTAGTAGAGCAAAGATTTTGTTCAAACTTCTCTCAAAGGAAAACAAAAAAACTCTTCAAACTCTTATTTTGTTATTACACTTACTTAAAATTGACTCATAGTCTCCTCCCTCTTTTGGAAATGGAGGAAAAATATCTTACTCATTTTTGTATATTTTTTAGGAGCTAACAACGTACCCCACAAATAGCAGAAACTAAACATTTGTTGCATTGAAATAAACCTGTTTATTAGCCTTGATCAACTTAAAAAATATTTTCAGCATAACAGAAAATCTGGAAAATCTTCTTTTATAATGGTCACTATAAAATTCTTGAAACCTCACTGTATGTTTGAAATTTTTCATAATAAAATGTTGCCAAAAGTAAAAAAAAAGAACAAAAAAAACTGTATATCCTAAAGATAAAAAAAAATATTTTCTGGGGAATAAAATTCAAATGACAGTGAGAATCAAACACTGATATTTATTGGAAATGTATGCATATTTAAAATTTTACCAGAAAGCAACAATCTCCTAGGAGAGAAGAAAAATATCAATATTTTGTCATTCTCTAGTCTAGCACCATCAGAACAGATAGAACTAGATCATCAACCAGCTTCTTTAGTTACACTTTTAGATGTCAGTCTTCACAAAGTTATATCAAATTGTAAGTATCAATGAAAAACAAATATTCAAAAGAGAAACTGCAAGATATCAAAATCAACATTTAAAATTTAAATACATACACGTTTTTCACCATATTACTGCAAGTTCAGCCAAATCTAGACCACTGAGGAATCCTCTTTTGATAAGATTTAAGTTTTTGCATGTTTCTCCTGGCTGATCTTAAGTACCATGATAATAGAGAATGAGATATTGTAATAGAGTAAGAAACATATATTGTGGGGTCTTCCTCCAGGGCTCCTGGATCACAGCTCCTAAAATACTTGTAATTTCCTAAGCAATTAGCGCATAGGAGTATCTTTTATTATATTATTCATTTTTTTACTCATGGAATATCTCCAGAAGGATAAAAATAAAAGAAGTTCTTCAGTTATTCACAACAAACCCCTTTCAACCACATCTGAGTTTATGTTATAAAGGTGATTTTTGGAAAGTCCCTAGATAGCCCCTGGATGGGGACCAGCTGCAAGGGGAACAAACCAGGTGATCAGAACTTTCAGTGTCCCCTATTGCTGCCCCAAACCAAATGGGACCTGGGGATTCAATTATCCACCAATGGTCAGCAATTTAATCTATCATGTCTACATAATGAAGCCTCCATAAAAACCCCTAAAGTACAGAGTTCAGTGAGCTTCTGGGTTAGTGAATAAGAACCCATCCACTTGCTGGGGAGGGGCAGGAGGTTGGCACATCCCAAAATTCCATGGGAACATAAGCTCCTGTGCTTGGGACATAGACCTAACCTTATATATTCTTCATGTGGCTGTTTATTTGTATCCTTTAATATACCCTTTGTAATAAACAAGTAACCCAGTAAGTAAACTGTGTTCCTGAGTTCTATGAGCCATTCTAGGACATGACTGAACCTGAGGAGGGGGTCGTGGGAACCTCTAGTTGGTAGCTGAGTGAGAGGCTGTGGGCAACTTGGGGACCCATCAGTTGCCACTGGCATCTGAAGAGGGGCAGTCTAGTGGGACTAAGCCCTTAATCTTCGGTCTGTGTCAACTCTGAACAGTTAGTGTCGAAACTGAGTTAAATCGTAGGATTCCCAGCTGGTGTCTGAGAACTGGTCAGTATGGGAAAAAAAACCTATACATCTCTGGTGTCAGAAGTATTCTGGGAAGTATTCAGTGTAAGCAGAATTATGAATACAGAGAAAAACAGCGTTCTTCCCTTTCAGAGAGTCTATTCCTAACATAGTATCTTTGCTAGAACTCAAACCATTTGAACCATTGTAATCCACAATCTCTGAAATACAGAAAAAGTGAATTCTTTTAAAGGACTTTACTTGAAACTTAAATCAACATGACATATATCATGAAGTAAAAAGCCAGCTATTATTTATTAAGAATTAATTTCCTTTTAGTTTCCATATAGGTTGACCTGGATTAGTTTGTATAAAAATTCAGGTAGAGCTAATGATCCATGTCAGATGATCCATTTCACAGGAATGTCAACCTAAGATCAAATTCTAGTCACTAAAAACCTAAAAAACTGAAAAACAAGAGGTCAGAAAAAGGAAGCTGTTGCCCAGCCAAGAAGAAAAATACCAATAACAATGAGCCAATCAACTTGTAATTTATGAGGGGGAAAAAAGCATATTTATTTTGTCATTAAATAATCTTTAAAATATAAAAAGTTATGCTGTCTACTATCCCAACACATTTATAGTAAGAATTATAAAAAATAGCTATATTTCTATAGTACTCAGTATGAGGTAGGCATCATTCTTAGAACCTCAACTACATTAACTCTTTTAATCCTCATTAACAAGCTAAAGAGCTAGTACTATACTCTCTCCATTGTTACAATGAGGACACTGAAAGCACAGAGGTTATATCATTCTAGATGATACAGCTAGTTAAGCAGCAGATCCAAGATTCACCTGAGTCAGTGCTTCTGGTCACTATAGCTTCCTTTCTTCTCTCTCCCTACTGGCAAAAAGAACAGAATGTGTCAAGGCTCAGAGGCAAAAAAGAACAATGCATGTGAACTTTAGTAAAGCTGTTTTAGAATGGGGAAAGCAAGATAAAGATGAAGGAAAACGAGGCAGGGCCAGTTCAAACAGAACAAGTAAGCCACATTAAGCAAACTGGACTGCATCCCAAGAAGAAAAGGATTTTAAGGAAACTGTGCTTTTGTGAATAGGTAGGAGGTGAGGAAAGAACAGGGAGAGTAACATTAAAAGGTCTCTGCTATCGTTACCTAAATGGGTAGGAAATCCAAAAATGGGTGAGAGATGTGTATGTATAGCTGATTCATTTTGCTGCACAGCAGAAACACAACACTGCAAAGCAACTATACCCCAATAAAAATTAATTAAATAAAAGATCTGCAGTAATTTAAGAGATGACTACAGTCTAAATTAGGATGGTGGCAGAGGAAACAAAAGTAGATGGATCTGAAAGATAATTAGGAAACAGTATCAACAGGCAGAGGAACCAGAGATCAAATTGCCAACATCACTGGATCCCAGAAAAAGCAAGAGAGTTCCAGAAAAACATCTACTTTTGCTTTATTGACAAATAAAGCAAACATTGACTTTTGCTTTATTGTCAAAGCCTTTGACTCTGGATCACAACAAACTGAAAAATTCTTAAAGAGATGGGAATACCAGACCGCCTGACCTGCCTCCTGAGAAATCTGTATGCAGGTCAAGAAGCAACAGTTAGAACTGAACATGGAATAAAAGACTGGTTCCAATATGAAAAGGAGTATGTCAAGGCTGTATATTGTCACCCTGCTTATTTAACTTATATGCGGAGTACATCATGTAGAAATGCTGGGCTGGATGAAACACAAATTGGAATCAAGATTGCTGGGAACAATATCAATAACCTCAGATATGCAGATGACACCACCGTTATGGCAGAAAGCAGAGAGGAACTTAAAGAGCCTCGTGATAAAAGTCAAAAAGTAGAGTGAAAAAGCTGGCTCAAAACTCAACATTCAAAAAAGGAAGATCATGGCATCTGGTCCCATCACTTCATGGCAAATAGATGGGGAAACAATGGAAACAGTGACAGACTTTATTTTCTTGGTCTCCAAAATCACTGATGGTGACTGCAGCCATGAAATTAAAAGAAGCTTGCTCCTTGGAGGAAAAGCTATGACCAACCTAGACAGCATATTAAAAAGCAGAAACATTACTTTGCCAACAAAGCTCTGTCTAGTCAAAGCTATGGTTTTTCCAGCAGTCATATATGGATGTGAGAGTTGGACCATAAAGAAAGCTGAGCACCGAAGAACTGATGTTTTTGAACTGTGGTGTTGGAGAAGACTCTTGAGAGTCCCTTGGACTGCAAGAAGATCAAACCAATCTATCCTAAAGGAATTCATTCCTAAATTTTCATTTGAAGGACTCATGCTGAAGCTGAAGCTCCAATCCTTTGGCCACCTGACGCGAAGAACTGCACCATTTGAAAAGATCCTGATGCTGGGAAAGACTGAAAGCAGGAGAAGGGAACAACAGAGATGGTTGGATGGCATCACCAACTCAATGAACATGAGTTTGAACAAGCTCTGGGAGTTGGTGATGGACAGAGAGGCCTGGTATGCTACAGTACATGGGGGTTGCAAAGGGTCTGACACGACTGAGCGATTGAACTGGTCAACAGAACATGTGGTTAGAAACGAGGAAGTAACAGTAAGAATGAGGGTCAGTTTTTTACTTGGTCAACTGGGTGCCATATACTGAGTCAAAAACAACAAACAAAAGCTTTTGCAAGTTGAAGTTGAGAGAACTGTGGTTCTGTCTAAATGAAGATGTCCAAAAGGCATTTGGATAAATCTATTGCTTAGAAGGAAGACATGGGCTAGGACAGAGTGTGAAAACAGATAGAAATTAAAATTATGAGAATAGCAAAGAGAAGAGAACCCTGAAGAACAGTACTTAAGGAGAAGGGCCCCACAGCATTAACGGTCTACCTTATATGGTGCTTAACATGACTGGTGGTGATGGTCCAATTCTTGTGACCCCCATGGACTGTAGCCTGTCAGTCTCCTCTGTCCATGGGGTTTTCCAGGCAAGATTACTGGAGTGGGTCACCATTTCCTTCTCCTTGGATAGGGGACCTTACCTATCCAAAGAATGACCTAGGTCTCCTTCATTGCAGGTGGTCTCCAGCATCGTAGGCAGTTTCTTTACCAACTGAGCCACCAGGGAAGCCCGCGGCTGAGTGGTTTCTAATTATGTTACCATATTCTGGTCTTCCCCAATCAACACTAACTTCACTGGAAGCAAGGACACCATTGCAACTCCACACATTTTAGCATGTTAAAGGCAATTTCTGGGGTACTAAACCACTGAGATATGGGAAAAGGCTAAACAGAATACACTTGACTTTAGGAAAGTCCTTTATTTTGGATTCCTTTGATCTTCCATTTTTCCTCCATGCTTTTAATCCCTCCGCACTTGCTGTACTGATATTAGAACTCAGCAGACAAAGATGTCCTTGGCAACTGATGACATGAGATTTACACAATGGTTCTGTGATCTATTCTCTCATCTTCAACAAACAATAAGCAAGCTCAGTGGAAATTAAGAGAAAAATGGAGTAGTTCTTGTTTAAGGTAATAGACAAAATTTGTTCTATTTCATTTTACTACAACAGTAGAAATTTTTACATTTTTATATTACACTGTCAAATCACAAAATACTTGTTCTTTTTGGCCCTCAGTCTTTTCTACATTGGCTGATCTTGCTGATCTCTCTTTGCCTTAGTCTTCAATCCATTAGACAAGGTCAAGCTTTCCAGAAATTTTATGAACTAGTTCCATCCTGAGGTCAAAGCGTTCTTTTTTACATTCACCAAGCACATTTCTGTACTATACACCTGACACTCATCATATACCACTCTGTAAAGTTACTTTTTCACAGTATGTGATTTAAACAGCTTAAGGAATGGAATTATACACCTATTATATTAAATAAGACAACAAAGAAGTTACACATACTTTCATATTACCAGTTTTTACACCTGTTAATTGAAAATAACACTGCACAATTTTCAAGATAAATGAGATCATATATGTAAAATATCTAGCACAGTGTCCACTACCCACTTCTTCTACCCAAGAAGTCCATAAACAGATATTTCAGTTGGAATGCTTAAAAAGAAATATAGGAATATAAGCTTCTGAGAAATGCATATCAGCAAAAATGGAACATGAAATTTGAAATTAACCTTTCCTAAATGGGTAATAAGTTTCCTGAGAGGAGGCATCATTATTATTTGTATCTTTGTGGCCATCACGATACCTTGCAACTGTCAAGTATCTGGTTGATTGACTATATTAGAGGACTAATGCTACTGGTTTTCTGCCTTTTCTGATAAGATAGAGGTTTACAGTAAGAGTCTAAAAATTAAGTTTTTCATTCAACAAATAGTTATGTCAATTGTAGTGCATACTGGACATTACAAGGGTTGTAATAATATACTGAGATAGTCTTTGCCCTAAAGAAGTTCACAAGAGAGTAAAGGAACTAAGTAATATTCATAGTTACTAAAAATAAGGTATAATATGAAGAACTGCCTTAATTCCCTCATTTAAAATATTTTTATAACCATCAATTTAATCCTGTCTTTCTCAAAGAAATTTAGGTGAGGGAAAGGGACTGTGGGGAGGGAGAATGAATCCTCCTGTGGCCTGATATAAGCAATACTTTACATCTTCTATACTACTGATTAGGATAATCTATTGCGATTTTCATAGCTCATGAAGAAAAACTGATGGCTTCCCCAATAAGATCAGGAACAAGACAAGAATATCTGCTCTCACCATTCCTATTCAAAATCATACTGGAAGTCCTAGCCAATGCAATAAAATGTGGAAGGAAATAAAAATTACAGAGATTAAAGAAGAAATAAAAGTGCATTTGTATAACTGTCTTTGGAAAAAAAATCCCAAGAACAAGAAGCAAACCCCTGGACCAAATAAACAATTATAGCAAGGCTGCAGGATGAAGGTTAATATGCAAAAGCCAATACTTTCTTATACACCAGCAATGAAAAGTTGGAACTGGAAATTAAAAACACAATTTAACATTTACAACAGCAGCTCCAAAAATGAATTGCCTAGTTATGACTCTAACAAAACATGTACAGGGCCTATACAAGGAAAACTCTAAAACTGAAGAAGGAAATCAAAAAAGGTCTCAGAGATATTCCATGTATATAGCAAAGAAGGCCTAAAATTGTCAAGATGTCAATTCTTCTCAATTTGAACTATAGATTCAACATAATCCCAATTGAAATCCCAGCCAGTTTTTTTGTGGACATTGACAAACTCAAGTTGATATGGTATAATGCAGACAGTTTCTTACAAAACTAAATATACTCTTTTCATATGATTAAGCAATAGCACTCCATGGCATTCACCAAAATGAACTGAAAACTCATGTCCCCATAAAAATCTGCACATGAACGTTTATAGCAACTTTATTCATAATTGCCAAAACTTGGAAGCAACCATGATATGTTTCAGTAGGCGAATGGATAGATTAACTGTGGTATACCCAGATAATGCAGTATTATTCAGCACTAAAAAAAAAAAAAAAGAGCTATTAAACCACGATAAGGCATAAAGAAGCTTAAATGCTTACTACTAAGTGACAGAAGCAAAACTGAAGAGACTACAAACTACATGATTACAACTATGATGTTCTGAAAAGAGGAAACTATACTGACAAAAAAATATCTGTGCTTGCTGGGGGCTCAAAGGAAGGAAGGCAGGGATGAATGGATGGACCACAGGTGAGAGAGGATGGAAGGGGGCAGGGCACAGCCATTAAAAGAATGACCCAGCCATACAGGGATANGTGTGTCTGCCCTCTGATGCCTTCTTGCAACACCTACCATCTTACTGGGGTTTCTCTTACCTTGGGTGTGGGGTATCTCTTCACAGCCGCTCCAGCAAAGCACAGCCACTGCTATTTCTTTTACCCTAATTTATTTTCTCTTCATTATGTTTAACACAATTTGATCAGTTTCACACTTTTAAAAATGTATGGATTCATCCAGTAAAATATAAATTATTTGATACAGAGACTTTTCTTTGTTCACTGCTGAGTTTCCAGTACCAAGAAAAATACCTGTCTGATAGTGAGCATTCCATAAATATTTATTGAATGAATGAATAACAACCTGGAAATGTTTATCATGAGTATCATTTGTTTCCTTTAGTGCCAGATCTGTGTATAACCAATTGCCTACAGGATTTTTACAGATGTACATTCCAAAGTGACCCATAAATCAAATCCCTTCGTAGCCTGCTCTTTTTATCTCTTATATATATTTTCCTATCTTAGGTAATGGCACCTCAATCCAATCTGAACCTGTATAACTATCTCTTTCTCACTTGTATGTTCCATTATCCAGTTGTGTTTATTCTACCTCTTCAACATTCCTCATTTGTTTTTTATTCTTTAAGTTCACTGCTAGTGTCATATTTAGAGACACATTATTCTCACCTAGATATTTATAATATCCTTTTAACTAATATTTGACTCTCTTTTCAACTCTCTGAAATCCATCCTTTGTACTATTGGCAGAATAATTACTATAAATACAGACACTGCTTTGCTCTCTTTACATTTATATCATCCTTTGCATATATTCTTTAAGTTCACTGCTAGTGTCATATTTAGAGACACATTATTCTCACCTAGATATTTATAATATCCTTTTAACTAATATTTGACTCTCTTTTCAACTCTCTGAAATCCATCCTTTGTACTATTGGCAGAATAATTACTATAAATACAGACACTGCTTTGCTCTCTTTACATTTATATCATCCTTTGCATACTTTTGCACAAAGTATTTTGTAACAAATACTTTTTACAGTGTATGTCAATTAATTGTTTCTTCATTGCATTTTCCCATAAACGACAATACATTGTAAATTAGCAGTGGAACTGAAGCTCATAGAGATAAACTGATTTGACCAAGTTCTAAGTGACTAGATTTCAGTTTTGTGATTTCTACTCCAAGACACTTCATTCATAAGATATACTTTTTCAATGAGAAAGACTTTATTTAAGAAATATTTTATAGATAAATTGAGATAGTTGCTGAACCAGAAAAAAAATTCTCTTTTAATTTAGTCATCTGGATATTTCTGATGACAGTGTTTATTATATAATTTTTGTCTTTCTTCCCCGGGAGAGTACCAGTAATTAGAATAGAACCTGAAAACACAGCTGATGTTCAATGCTTTTTCAATGACTCAACAAGTTATTGAATGATTTTTAATGTTTCTGATTTGAAACAAAATTTACACTTGAGATATGTGAATTTACTAGCTAACACTAGGAATTTCCCAATATAGGTTTCCCATACAGGTATAGCAGCCTGAATATTTAGATGGAAGTTTAATTTTATTTTATATAACTTCCCTGTTATTCATATGTTTTGACACAGTATTTATACTGGCAAACTTAGAAGATATTATGGGTTCTGTTACAGACTAACACAAGGCGAATAGTTCAATAATGTGACTCACATGAATGTTTTTTTAATTTTCCAGTGCATATAAAAGTTATGTTTACACTATACTGTAGTCTATTAAGTTTGCAACATCATTATGTCTAATAAAGCAATGTAATTGCTTTAATTTAACAGTACTTTGTTGCTAAAAAATGTTAGGGCTTCCCCAGTAGTTTAGCAGTAAAGAATCCACCTACAATGTAAGAGCCACAGGAGACACAGGTTCGATCCCTGGATCAAGAAGATCTCCTGGAGGAGGGAATGGCAATCCACTCTATATTCTCACTTGGCAAATCCTCATGGACAGAGGAGCCTGGGGAGCTATAGTCCATAGGGTCTGTAAGAGTCGAACACTACTGAAGCAACTTAGCACGAATTTTGTCTGATACAGTATCTTACTTTGGTGTGGTGGCTGCTAACTAATTGTGATGGTTGCCGAAGTTTGGTTGTGGCAATTACTTCTTTCTTTTTTTATTGAATGAAAACTTCTTTACATTCTACAGTGCTTTACAATTATCAAAATTTTCACATACATGATTTTGTATAATCCCACAATAACCTCTTTTTGACAATTTCTTAAAATAAGACAACAATGAAGTTTGCCACAGTGATTGACTTTTTCTTTCATAAATGACTTCCTGGTGGCATGCATTGCTGTTTCATTACCAATAGTAGAACATCTTTCAACACTGGAGTCAGTCCTCTCAAATACAATTATTGCTTTACTAACTGAGTTTATTTGATATTCTGAAGCATTTGATATTATTTGAACAATTTTCATAGCATCTTTATCTTAAGTAAATTCCATCTCAAGATACCAATGTCTTTGCTTAGTCATAGGAAGCAGTTCCTTGACCATTAAAGTTTTTTCATGAACTTGCAGAATTCAGACACATCTTCAGGCTCCACTTCTAAACTAACTCTCTTGCTATTTCAACACCTGTAGTCACTTCCTCCACTGAAGTCTTAAACTCCTTAAAGTTATCCATTAGGGTTGAAATCCACTGCTTCAGATTCCTGTTACTGCTGACATTTTGACCTCATCACAAAAATCACAAATGCTCTTAATGGGATCTAGAATGGTAAATCTTTCCAGAGATTTTCAATTTTCATTACTTGCTCAGATCCATCTATGTTAGTTATAGCTTTATAAAGTATATTTTTTAAAGAGTTGAAAGCTAACATTCCCCATGACCCATGGGCTGCAGAGTGGATTTTGTGCTAGCAGGCAGGAAAATAACAGAAATCTCATTGTACATCTCCATTGGAGCTTTTGGGTGATCAAGTGAATTGTCAATGCACAGTCATATTATTAATATGAAAGAAACTATTTTTTTCTGAGTAGGAGATTTCAAGAATGGGCTTACACTTTTCAGTTAAATATGCTGTAAACATGTGTGATGTCATCCAGGCTTTGTTGTTCCATTTATAGAGCATAGGCAGAGTAGATTTAGCCTAATTCATTAGCCTAAGATTTTCAGAATTGTAATTGAACATTGGCTTCAGCCAAGCCACTAGTTTCATTAGCCCCTAACAAGGGAGTCAGCTTGTCCTTTGAAGCTTTGAAACCAGGCATTGACCTCTCTCTAGTTATGAAGGTCCTAGACAGCAACTTCTTCCAGCTGAAAGCTGTTTCATCCTACACTGAAATCTACACAGTGTAGACAATCTACACAGTTATCTGAGCTATTTTTATTATTTATCTTAGCTAGATCTCCTGGAAATCTTGGGAAGCTTCCATATCACCATTTGCTACTTCCCCTTGCACATTTACATTATGGAAATATAACTTCCTTGCCCAAACTTCATAAAACAGACAAACAAACAAAACACTTCAAACATTTTTTTTTTTCTGCAGCATCCTCACTGCTCTGTCTTCATAGAATGAAAGACACTTAGGGTCATATTCTGGATTAGATTTTTACTTCAGCAAATACTGTGGTTGATTTGATCATCTATTCTTCATATCAGCAATAAGGCTGTTCCATTTTCTTATTATTCATGTGTTAACTTTCCTTGAAGAACTTTCCCTCTGCCTTTACAACTTCACTGTTTGGCACAATATGCCAAGCTTTCAGCCTATCTTGCCTTTTGATGTGCTCTTCCTCACTAAGCTCAATCATGTCTAGATTTTTATTTAAAGTGAGAAACCTGCAATTCTTCCTTTTAGGTAAACACTCAGAAGCCATTTCATTATCATTGTGTCTCAGGGCATAGAGAAGTTCAAGGAAAGAGAAACAGACAGGGGACAAAATGTCAGTGGTGCAGTCAGAACATACATAACATTGATCGCTGAAGTTTGCCATCTTATTTGGGTAAAGTGGTGCCCTAAAACAATTACAGTAGTATGAGCAAAGACCACTGACCTGAGTACTCTAACAAATATAATGATAATGAAGATGTTTGATATACTAAGAGAATACATATAATGTGACTCAGAAACATGAAGTGAGCAAATGTGATTGGAAAAAATGACACCAACATACTTGTTCAATGCAAGGTTGCCACAAAACTTCAATTAGTAAAAAGTACAATCTCTGTAAAGCATAACTAAGGTAAAGAACAATAAAACAAGGTGTGCCTGTATATAAAAGCAAAATGGAAAATAGGGAAAATCTTTAGTAAAATATAAAGCTTCTACACTCAAAATCTTTCATGTGCCATATATTTTTATGCCATTTTCCTTGAATATACATTTTAATTTTATTATATATGTGGATATATATTATATGGGCTTCACTGATGGCACAGTGGTAAAAAAAAAAATCCACCTGTCAGTGCAGAAGGTTTAAGAGATGTGTGTTTGATCCCTGGTTCAGGATGATTCCCTAGAGTAGGAAATGACAACCCTCTCCAAGGACAGAGGAGTTGGTGGGCTACAGGTCATGAAGTCACAGTTGGACATGACTGAGCACAAACACACATACACATATATAATATATATATATATATATATTCATTTTTTATTTCCTCACTTTTCCTTGCAAGTATAGACATGGAATCACATCACTAATGACACTTCTTGATATAAAACCTGAATAAGAATGGAAAGATGAAAAAAATTCTCTTTTCCCAGTTGTTTGGTATCTTTTGTATTGCTCATTTTTTTTTTTTTAAAGTTTAGCAAACCAAGCATGTACCCTTTATAACTGAAAGGTGTCAGTCAACATAAATACTTCCTGGTTGAAAAGAGATATATTTTGTTTGTTTGAAAAGGTGATCATCTTCTTATCTTTGTTTAGAAGAAGTTTTAAAGAGATGAAAACATACCTGTGGCTCTCCAGGCAGTAAAAAGCAGTAATTTATTTGTTTTTATTATACATAACTTATTATTATATAGACTAATAATAATCATAAAAATAACAGAGAGACTAAAAGAAGACTGTACCTGTAAATTAGTTTTTTCAAGAATTGAATATATAAACCTCAATAGAAGTAGAACAAAGTTTATTTTACTTTTTCAAAGTAAATTAAAAGAAAAGCAAAAGAACCAGCATAAGCCAGATGTCTGTCAGACTCTCAGTGCAAATACAGATGAATGTGTGATCTTTAAAAAAGTTGGGGAATATCACTGTCATAAGGAGTGATATATGAAAAAAATATATTTCCATTAATATTGAATAGAAGAATTGAAATGGCAGGTCTTGAATACCATATTCAAAAGCAAGGTATCTCAAATTCCTAAGGCCAATATTATCACAATGGTTGTTCTTCTGTACCTTTATGTTGACAATCTTGGTTTTAATCTCATCTTTAATGACACATTTATTTTCCTAATTCAACTAAAGATTATACTAAATTTAAGACAATACTAAATGATCTATAGATGAAGAACATCATTTTTATAGACCTGAATATACACTGGAATTCCAGATAAAGGTGACAAATAATGTCACATCAGTTCAGTTCAGTTCAGTCGTTCCGTCATGTCCGACTCTTTGCCACCCCATGAATTGCAGCACACCAGGCCTCCCTGTCCATCACCAACTCCTGGAGTTCACTCAAACTCATGTCCATCGAGTCAGTGATTCCATCTAGCCATCTCATCCTCTGTCTTCCCCTTCTCCTTCTGGCCTCAATCCCTCCCAGCATCAGAGTCTTTTCCAATGAGTCAACTCTTCACATGAGGTGGCCAAAGTACTGGGGTTTCAGCTTTAGCATCATTCCTTCCAAAGAAATCCCAGGGCTGATCTCCTTCAGAATGAACTGGTTGGATCTCCTTACAGTCCAAGGGACTCTCAAGAGTCTTCTCCAACACCACAGTTCAAAAGCATCAATTCTTTGGCGCTCAACTTTCTTCACAGTCCAACTCTCACATCCATACATGACCACTGGAAAAACCATAGTCTTGACTAGACGGACCTTAGTTGGCAAAGTAATATCTCTGCTTGTATTCAATAATTTACAAGCAGAGAGGTGACTAGACGTTACCCAGGAAACAGCAGAGATATATCCAACAAAGAAGTTGAGGAACCATTATTTAGAACCAGCCTGTACGTTATGATTGCAACCAAATGGAAACAAGAGATTGCTGAAATTATTTGAGTTTATGAACTTAAAAAATTATGAAATAACTCTAGCAAGTGCAAGTGTGATGACAGACACATTTATTAGTCAGAAAAGAGTCCAGTGAAAGTAACAATGTCAAAAAGCAGTAGTGTGACTTCTCTGGTGGTCCAGAATAAGAATCTGTCTTGTCTTGCAGTGACTGTGCTATATTGTGCTTAGTCGCTCAGAGGTGTAGGGCTCTCCGCAACCACATGGACTGTAGCTCTCCAGGTTTCTCTGCCCATGGAATTCTCCAGGCAAGAATGGAGTGGGTTGTCATTTCTTTCTCCAGGGGATCTTCCCAACCCAGGATTCAAACCCAGATCTTCTGCACTGTGGGCAGATTCCTTACCAGCTCAGCTACTAGTTTAATAAATACACTGTGTGTTTAATAGAAAAGATTGGCAATAGAGGAGAATTAGAAAGATGACCAAGCTTAGTCCTTACAACTTTTTGGTAAGAAGCCCATGTGTTTTATCTGGAAGATTTAAATATTATTTTTTATTCTCTCTTCTATCTAACATGAGAACTTATATTCAACATGGGAACATAAATACTGCTCATTACAACTTGAACTATTTTGTTTCTTTATGGCTTTAGAACCCCTACAAAAACACAATAATTGATTTTTACAATAAACATTAACAATAAATCAATGAAGAAATAAGCCTGTGCATATTGAGAATTCATTCTGTGCCAGATACTGTATAAGTACTAAAGAGATGAGTAGGTTGGAGGGGCAACATAAACAAATAATTGCAATATCCTTATACTTTGAATAGTGTAGAAAATAAAATACTATTGAAATAACAGTGGGAGAGGCAAGTCACTGCTTGTATCGGGCAGGTGGGCAAGAGGTCATGGAAAGCTTTTCTGGGGAAAAATCATTTAGCTGGATCTTGAAAATTAATTCAGGGAAATCATCAAGTATTGGTAAAGACATTTCAAGCTGATGGATAATCAGAATGTGCAGTTTTATTGCAAAAATATTTTATAAGTAGCTTCAAAGTATTAGTACATATTAAGGATATAGGGCAGTGGCCTAGAGTGCCAGGCTGCGACGGTGCAGGAATGGCCAAGAGGAGCTATCCTGCATCTGAGGTCAGGGGCGGCAGCCAGGAGGAGCCACACCACGTCTGAGGCCGGGGCAGCACCCGAGGCCAGGGTGGCAACTGGGAGGAGCAACCTCACGCCCAAGGCCAGGAGCGGTGGCTGGGAGGAGTAACCCCACATCCAAGGAGTGGTGGCTGTGCGGGTGCAGGAGGGCCTAGAGGAGCTGTCCCATGGTGAAGGTCAGGAAGGGTGGCGAGAGATACCCCCATCCAAGGTAAGGAGCAGCCCTGTGCTTTGCTGGAGCAGCCGTGAAGAGATACCCCACACCCAAGAAAAGAGAAATCCAAGTAAGATTGTACACGTTGCAAGAGGGCATCAGAGGGCAGATATACTGAAACCATACTCACAGAAAACTAGTCAATCTAATTACACTAGGACCACAGCCTTGTCTAACTCAATGAAACTAAGCCATACCTGCAGGGCAACCCAAGATGGGCGGGTCATGGTGGAGAGGTCTGACAGAACGTGGTCCACTGGAGAAGGGAATGGCAAGCCACTTCAGTATTCTTGCCTTGAGAACCCCATGAACAGTATGAAAAGGCAAAATGATAGGATATTGAAAGAGGTACTCCCCAGATGAGTAGGTGCCCAATATGCTACTGGAGATCAGTGGAGAAATAACTCCAGAAAGAATGAAGGGATGGAG
>SJYX01018168.1:397884-416849 GCA_006410675.1 Oreotragus oreotragus | reverse complement strand
AAATAAAATAAACAACACTTGTGAGCCAAATATATCTGTGGGCTGGCTTGGGCCATGGGGTAACCAGTTTACAAAGACTACTCTGCATATGATTGAAAATAATGACTGCTTGCCTTGGTTTGGTTTGAGTTTCCTTCTGAACTATCTCAAGATTTCCTGTCATTTCACTATCAGAGCTGGAGTCAGTGACTCACAAGCATTAAAGAGAGGCAGGCCTCTTTAGAGGAATGTCTGGTTACAAACTCTATTACTGAAGTCATAAGTGTTATTAATAATTAAGACATAATTATAAATAATAATTAAAATTAATAGACACCTCCCCAAGTATCCTTGAGTCGGGGGATCTCACACACTTCCTGAGGGAAGCAATACCTCTCCATGTGTGGCTGTCAGTGGCCACCAGGGGGCGCTCTGAGCTCTGTCCCTCAGGGAAGTATTGTGTTTTCATCTGCAGAAAGAGGAGATTATTCTAATTGGACATTTGCTCTCTGAGAAATAAATTGTGCTGAAGGGAATCATGTCACTGGCTTCCCTGGGCTCTGCCAGAATTTATACACTCCCTGGGGCTCTTAGAAGCAGAGACGAGGAGGCCTGGGTGCCTGTACCAGCCCAGCACTCTTGGGTTATACCATACAAGCCTTTTAGTAGGAAGCCACAGGGCAGGGCTTCTAGAAGAGAAAGACTGGGGTCACCAGGCCCTTTCTGCTAGAAACTGCCCTGCTTTTGACCTAACAAGATATCCACAGACAATGGATAAGCTGGGCTCCCACTCTTCCTGATGCCAACTTCTCTCAAAAAGCGTAATTAGTCAACAGTGGATTCAGGCCCCATGCTTCCCAGAATGTGGCATTAATAACTAGAAACTGCATCTATAACTGTAACTAAAAATACCAACACTGTGACAGTAAGGCAGAGGCAAGCATCAGGAAAGAAGCCCTAACCACAGGCCTGTTGAGGGAGAGTGACATGGCATGGAGTAGCTCAGGCTGCTGTTGTGGGGAACTTGGCAGTCTCAGGGGTCCCTCCTGGCCACAGGGAAGGACCCCTGCAAGCAGGCATCAATGCACCTTGGGTCTCCCAAGATCCCTCCCTCCAATCCAGCCCAAGCATCTTGTTCAGTTCAGTCGCTCAGTCGTGTCTTAACTCTTTGCGACCCCATGAACTGCAGCATGCCAGGCCTCCCTGTCCATCACCAACTCCCAGAGCCTATCCAAACTCACGTCCATTGAGTTGGTGATGCCATCCAACCATCTCATCCTCTGTCGTCCCCTTCTCCTCCNAGGAGTAAGCGTCTTTTAATTTCATGGCTGCAATCACCACCTGCAGTGATTTTGGAGCCCCCCAAAATAAGGTCAGCCACTGTTTCCCCATCTATTTGCCATGAAGTAATGGGACCGGATGCCATGATCTTAGTTTTTTGAATGTTGAGCTTTAAGCCAACTTTTTCACTCAACTCTTTCACTTTTATCAAGAGGCTCTTTAGTTCTTCTTGTGCCTGCCTATAAAAACCCATCTGTACTGTGTTGAATTGCATCTCTCAAGAATATATGTTCAGGGAATTTCCTGGGGGTCTAGTGGTTAGGACTCTGTGCTTTCACTGCCAAGAACCAGGTTCACAAGGACCCTGGGTCACAGAACTGCACAAGGCCCGAAGCGTGGACAAAAATATATAAATAAAGATATGTTCAAGTCCTAATTCCTGGTACCTGTGAATGTGACCTTACTTGGAAAAAGGGTCTTAGCAGATGTAATCAGTTAAGGGATCTCAAGAAGTAATTTTGGATAGGGTAGACCCTACCTCCAGTGACTGAAGTCTTTATAACAGAAAGGAGGGGGGCTGCCCTGATGGCTCAGTGGTAAAGAATCCACCTGCCAGTGCAGGAGACGCGGGTCTGGTTCCTGATCTGGGACTATCCCACATGCCTCGGAGCAACTAAGCCCATGTGCCACAACTACGGAGTCTGTGCCCTAGAGCCTGGAGCCACAACCACTGAAGCCCATGTACCCTCGAGCTTGTGCTCCGCAACAGGAGAAGCAACTGCAATGAGAAGCCTGTGCACCACCATGAAGAACAGTCCCCGCTTGCCACAGTTAGAGAACAGTCCGCACAGCAACAAAAACCCAGCACAGCAAAAAATAAATAAATTTTAAAAAAAAATAAGAGAAAGGAGAGGAGATATGAACAAAGACATAAAGGAGAAGGCCTTGGGAAGACAGAGGCAGAGACTAGAATGACACAACCACAAGCTGAGGAACTCCAGGCAATACCAGAATCTGGAAGAGCAAGGAAGGATCCTCCCCAGAGCCTTCCCAGGGAGCACACTTGACTTTTAGCCTCTGGAACTGTTAGAGAATAAATTTCTATTGTTTTAATCCACCAAGTTTGTGGTCATTTGTTACGGCAGCCCACAGGAAACTACCACACCATATCTGTCATAGTGCATCACAATTAAAGGGAGCTTCTCTGGTGGCTCAGTGATAAAGAATCTGCCTGCCAGTGCATGAGACTCAGGTTCGATCCCTAGGTAGGGAAGGGAAGGCATATAGGGTATAGGGTCTACCCTATCCAGAATTACTTCTTGAGATCCCTTAACTAATTACATCTGCTAAGACCCTTTTCCCAAGTAAGGTCACATTCACAGGACTTGAACATATCTTTATTTATTTTTGTCCACACTTCGGGGCTTGTTCGATCCCCTGGGGAAGGAAATGGCAACTACTCCAGTATTTTTGCCTGGAAAATCCCATGGACAGAGGAGCCTGATGGGTTAGAGGAGCCCTGTCTTGTCCATGGAGTCGCAAAAGGAGTCAGACACAACTCAAGAGACTGAATAGCAACAAACAACAAGATTAAAAGCCTATTAGCTACATGATTTGGGCAGATCAAGCACCTGGTGGCTCAGAGGTTAAAGCGTCTGCCTGGAATGCAGGAGACCTGGGTTCGATCCCTAGGTTGGGAAGATCCCCTGGAGAAGGAAATGGCACCCCACTCCAGTACTCTTGCCTGGAGAATCCCATGGATGGAGGAGACTGGTAGGCTACAGTCCACAGGGTCGCAAAGAGTCGGACACGACTGAGTGACTTCACTTTCACTTTCACTTTGGGCAGATCACCACATCTCACTCAGACGCAGGTTCCTGTCTAAGAAATGGATACTAACTGTCCCCACCCTGCCAGGATCCTAACGCGTGGAAGGCACTTGGCATGTGGATATGCGCAATAAAGGTTGTGTGCCTGCATGTTCAGTGTCTGACTCCCTGTGACCCTACGGACTGTGCCAACGTCTTCTGCACTGGCGAAGTCCTTTACTACGAGTGCCGTCTGGGAGCAGAAACGAATGTTAGTCAATCTCTTCTGGCTTAGGCCATATTTCCAGCTGGGATATGCTGTCCCCATTCTCTGTTTGCAGAATTCATCCATTTAACAAGTTCTAAGCATAGGGGGCGGAGAAGGCAATGGCACCCCACTCCAGTGCTCTTGCCTGGAAAATCCCATGGATGGAGGAGCCTGGTAGGCTGCAGTTCATGGGATCGCTAGGAGTCGGATGCAACTGAGTGACTTCACTTTCACTTTTCACTTTCATGCACTGGAGAAGGAAATGGCAACCCACTAAAGTATTCTTGCCTGGAGAATCCCAGGGATGGAGGAGCCTGGTAGGCTGCCGTCTATGGGGTCACAGACAGTCGGATACGACTGAAGCGACTTAGCAGCAGCAGCAGCAGCAGCAAGCATGGGGGAAAATTTTTTAACTTTATTTAGTTGAACAACAGTTTAAAAGCTGATTTAGCTGCACAACTAGAGGGGATAAAAATGTGATTCAGACACCAAGAAGCTAATTTTAGGCCAAAAGGACCCCTAAGTGGCATGGATCAACACATCCATTTTCCAGGCCTAGGGGTACACAGCTGTCTAGAACTCAGATCTTCTGCCCCTCACTGCTCTCCTTCATTCTCCTGAAGTGGTACCAGCAGCGGACTCAGAATACATGTGGCTTGTTTGGCTCCTTAGGTGATAGGCCTGTCTCATTTATCCCTGCATCAATGCTCTATCCATTCACAGCTCATCGAAAATACCAAACCCAGGGCTCAGTATAACATGCAGCCCTGGGCAGAAGAGCCTCAGCAACTGCAGGAGCCCTGACCCCCTGACCAGGCTGAATCTGGTTGTTCCCTGTTTTCTGTACTCTGGGTCATCTTCAGGGTGTGAGCAAAACAAGCTGTAGCCCTCCCACTGGCTTCCCACCTTCTGGCTCCTCTGAAGCAGGCAGGGTGTGACGACTTCTAAAAAGCCAACAGTATTGGAGGTCTGGGTTCTACATCTCACTGTTTCACAAAGAGCAAGACCAGGAAGGGCAACTTAGATAAGCAGGTGTGTTCTCGGGCGCAGATCTGATGACCCCAAGGGAGAAAAGCTGCACACACCTTCCTTTTACAGTCATGAGTTTCACACACTCTCACATTTGACCCTTAATGAGCCTGCTCTCACTCCACAGTATCAGTGAGCTCAGCTCTAGCTCACTGAGCACTTAAAGGCCCTGTTCTAAGGCTTTTTAAATATGTCACCTCACTAAACTCGATGAGGCATGATTCTTTCTATCCCCATTTTACTACATTCCCCCAGAGCAGTCGGCTGATTAATGGATGGTCCAAGGGAGTCAGTCCGATTCCAGAACCTTTGGTCTTAAAAGATAACACCTGTTTGGGTGATGCACTTTTATTTTGGATTGCTTCCCAATTGGGTTTTGATGAAAGAGCAATACCATTGATCTCTTTTTTAGTGTTTAAAAATAAAACTGGTAACACCTGAAAACACCCCTCACTGTCTCTTTCAACTCCTTGATTCCACTCTGCCCCACAATTCTATGCAGCCCCATAATTCTGTGCAGTCCCATAATTCCTTGCAGACCCACAATTCCATGCAGCCCCATAATTCTATGCAGTCCCATAATCCCACACAGACCCACAATTCTATGCAATCCCACAATTCCATACAGACCCACAGTTTTATGTGGCCCCATAATTCCATGCAGTCTCACAATTCCACCAGTTGCATAACTCTGAGGCCCCATAATGCCACGTGGGGCCCACAATTTCATGTGCCTGACAACTCCATCAGTCTCACAATTCTGTGAGGCCCCCATAGTTCCATGCAATAAGAAAGATGGTTATCCACAGTGCACTGGTGTTTCCACCCCTAGCCAGATACTCTGGCAGCCAAGGGAGCACGGAATCATGTAAAAGAGAGCTTGGTATTATCTTAATTAACAAGGACAGCTGCAGAATCATCTGGGAAAAACATATCTAATGAAGACTCTCCCATCTCCTATCTCAGTGGTGACTGCGCACTTAGGCCCAAGTCCTCACAAGCTTGCAACGCATCTGGTTATTTTCAAGTCATTTACAACTACTTAGAGTAATGCCCATATGCCCTCCTTCTCTCCCATCAGGAGCCTCAAGCTCTCTCCTTGAGTTCTAGTTGAAAGTATGGACTCTTCAAGGAAGGACAGCATGCAGGCCAATTCCCATCTCACTATGAATTAGTCTATCCACCAATTAATGGTTGCCAATACAAGAAAGAAAAGGGAAAAAGACAATGCACTGAATTGAACAGCACACATGTGTGTGCGCACACACACACGCACTCAAGTCAGCTGTGTCCGACTCTTTGCGACCCCATAGACCATAGCTCTCCATGCTCTTCTGTCCATGGGATTTCCCAGGCAAGAATACTGGTGGGGGGGGTTGCCATTTCCTCCTCCAGGGAATCTTTGCCCCTCAAAATTCAAGCGCATGTAAAACTTCAGAGTATAACCTAATTGGAAAATGGGTCATACTGGATTAGAATGAGACCTAATCTACAGACTGATGTCCTTATGAGAAGAGAAGACACACAGAAACACACAGAAACCACAGACTGCCAGTGTAAAAACTGTGGCAGAGCCTGGAGTAAGGTAGCTACAAGGAACTCTAAGGATTGCCAGCAACCAAGAAAAGCTGGAAGAGACGAGGAAAATTCTTCCTGTAGAGGCTTCAGAGTAAGCATAGTTTTGATTTCAGACTTCTAGCTCCCAGAACCATGAGACAATAAATTTCTGTTGTTTGAGCCAGTCTGTGGCACTTTCTTATAGCACCTCTAGGAAACTAATACAGGTGGTGAGCATTAACCCTTAAGCAGGGATAGAGAAGCTGAAAGGCAGGGAAAGAGCATGGGAAGGGTGGGGAGCTGGTCAAAGTCAGTCTGACTCTCCTCTGCCTGCTATCTGCTGCTGCTGCTGTTGCTAAGTCACTTCAGTCGTGTCCGACTCTGTGTGACCCCATAGACGGCAGCCCACCAGGCTCCCCCGTCCCTGGGATTCTCCAGGCAAGAACACTGGAGTGGGTTGCCATTTCCTTCTCCAATGCATGAAAGAGAAAAGTGAAAGTGAAGTCGCTCAGTCTGTCCGACTGTTAGCGACCCCATGGACTGCAGCCCACCAGGCTCCTCCGTCCATTGGATTTTCCAGGCAAGAGTACTGCGGTGGGGTGCCATTGCCTTCCCCAGCCTGCTATCTAAGAATAGCTAATTTTTCTCCGAGGGCTTACTAAGAGAGCTAGGGGCTCATTACCTCATTGTCCCACACAATAATTCAGTGACCTAGGTCCCTGTTAGCATCCTTATTTTACAGCGAAGATACTCTGATTTCAATCAGTTACCCATTTCTGAATGGCCAAGGAAGCACAGAATCTGGGCTCTGGAGGAACAAAGCACATTTAGTCTAATATCTTAGATTTACATACAAGTAAACAGAAAGGTGATGTGACTTGCTCAAGACCACACGGCAAACAGCTAAGAACAGAAATCAAAATTGAAGGAAAGCATGTTTCATGTCCCAATTTCCTGTTTTCCCATCGCACACAGGCCAATATCCTGCTACCCTAGCAGAATAAATGTCTTAAAAGAGAGTCAGGCTCCTCTGGAGGCTCAGTGGTAAAGAATTCGCCAACCAATGCAGAAGACATGGGGGTTCAATTCCTGATCTGCGACTGTCCCACCTGCCTTGGAGTAACTAAGCCTGTGAGCCACAGCTGCTGAGCCTGTGCTCTAGAGCCCAGAACCCCAACTACTGAGCCCACATGCTGCGACAACTGAAGCCAGTGAGCCTAGAGCTATGATCTACAGTGAGAGAAGCCCCTGCTCACTGCAACTAGAGAAGGCCTGCACGTAGTAATGAAGACCCGGCGCAAACAAAAACAAGCAAGCATTTTAAAAAAGAAATAGACGCAAAAAAGGAAGCTTTAAAGGGGCAAAAAGCAAGTATGAACCAATTGAAAAATATATATGTGTGTGTTTATATACATGGATGTGAGGGGGAAAGCTCCAAAAGTATGTTCAGCAGATGACTAACAGGTTATTCTCCAGGAAGTGAGGACTGAGGAAGGAGACAGTTTCTATCCTGTAACCTGTAATGTTTACTAAAAAAATATATAAAAAACACCAATCACTTAAGAGTATAATATTACACTCAAAACTTTTTTTTCCCCCCTTGGCCATGCAATGTAGCTTGCAGGATCTCAGTTCCCCAACCAGGGACTGACAACCCAGGCAACAGCAGTGAAAGTCTCAAATCCTAACCACCAGGCTACCAGGGAACGCTCTACACTTACAACTCTGAGATAGATGAACTCTCCAGAATAAATAAGTCCATAAAGACAGAATGAAGGTTGGGGTGAGGGGGGAAATGGAGCCTGACTGCTGATGGTCTAAGGCTCTGCCTAAGGTGATGAAAAAGTTCTGAACTAGACAGAGGGGGTGGCTGCACAATACTGTGAGTGTACTTAATCCCACTGAACTGCACACTTTAAAATGGTGAAAATCGTAAATCTTCTTTCTTGAAGATTCTAAGCTGGTGATCTAGTCAGTATAATTAATCAACTAGTGAAAATGGTAAACATACGTTACCACAGTTTAAAAACGTACATTATGAATGAAAGAAAAAAGAAAAGAATTTCCGATAAAAGCTACAACCTAGCCATCTGGAGAGTGACATTAATATTAATACTTTGGGGAGTGTCTCTAATCCCAGGGGCTCTGGTTACCATGAGCCACCATTAGCAGCCATCTCAGAGGCCTCAGAGAAAGAGACAGAAGAAAAGACATCATCTTTTTGCCACAAAAGTCAAAGATCATGACTGATCAATCATCAAGGGGGAACCAACATTAGTGAGAAACACAAATCGTTCAATAGTAGTGGGAGCAAGGGGCATCAGCTAAGAATTCTATCTGGAACCCACATTCCTGAGCTGACTTTTATTTCTTAGTCAGTGCAAAAGAAATCCCAACATCTGAGAAGAGAGAACAAAAGGACCTAAAGTGTGCAGCCAGGAAGAAGCTGTTCACCCTCTGTGACAACACGCTCGTTCTAGAAGCTAGTCTTAGGTTCAAAATCTCTTCTGGGTCTCCAGGGACTGGGAGGGGCTGATGGCCTGACCAGACAGCCAGGAAGCAGCTCTCCCTACGCTGGAAAAGGCAATCGGTCCACTTCCTCCACGCAGGCCATACAATACGCAGAGATGAGAGCAGGGGCTCCGATTTTCCTGGGGCTTTAAGGAAACTTGTCCACCCAATTTATAAGCTCTGAAAAGGGTTTCCTCAGACAAGACTCAAGGCCATAAATATCTTTGAGGACAAGTTAAGTCAATAAATAAGCTAAGTTGGCTAGATTATACCAAAAAGAGATGTGTGAGCCTAATGGTAAGCCAACACTCAGAAGGCAGTAGGGAGTGGTGGGGACTGGGGTGTATTAGATCACTTGCTACTCATTTCTTGCTGCTTAGAATCAGTCATCTGGAGAAGGAAATGGCAACCAACTCCAGTATTCATGCCTGGAGAATCTCATGGACAGAGGAGCCTGGTGGGCTACAGTCAATGGGGTCACAAAGAGTCAAACACGAGTGAATGACTAACTTTCACTTTCAGGGTCAGTCAGCAGAAACATGAGCCAGGATAGCCAAGATATTTTATATAACTCTCTTGATTTTTTTTTTCTTTTTCACTTACTCTTCTGATTTTTTTAATGTTGGCAATTAATTACAAAATTATGTTCAATACCACACAGGTCAAATATCATGCCTAGAGGCTAGATTTTGTCCTAAGACTACCAATTTACAGGTTTTGTTTACATGACTAAACAAATGTGTTGCCTGTTTTGTAAAGAATGCCATTAACAGTCACCTTAAGACCTTCTCCCTAATTTCAGAGTGGCCTCTGAGAAGAGAGAGAATCAGTTTCTCTACAGCAGCCAAACAAAGCATGGTCTAGTAGGTAAGAGCGTGGACTTCCCCATCGAGCAGTAGGTGTGGCCTTGAGCAAGTCACTTAATCTGTACCTCAATTTTCCATCTGTAAAATGGGAGTAACAAAAGTAACACAGAGGATTGCTAGGTGGTTTAAATGAATTTATATATGAAAAAGACCTATAGGAGCACACAGTAATTGAAATCCATTCATTATTACACATCATCATGGGCTACCACTGAGCCCCAAGTTGGGGGTTGGGGAGGAAAGAGGCTGGGATCCTTGAGATTTGTCTAAGCTCCTACCCCAGGCCTCCTTCACACCATCACGGGGCCTAGGCTGAATCTAGCCTCAGAGGGCCATCAGGTGGGCACAGGTGAGGGATACAAGGGGCTGAATCCTATCCCTAAAAAGAAATCTAACCAACCAGGAACTAGGGACACTGCACAGGAACATAACAAAGTAAAAAAGGCTTTCCACAACAACACTTCCTTTTCAGATGACCGTGTGTTTTTTAAACTCATTTTACAACATTTTGGAACTCTAATGCTATTAGTGATGTTATTATTGATGAAAATACCTTGCTTTCATTTTATAGGACCTTAGAAGAGAAAAGTAGCCACATTGTACAATTATAAGGTTCCCTTATGGAAACCCAATATCTGAAACTCCATTCCACAAGATTAGAAGGTCTTAAGCTGGAGCAGGCTCAGGAGTCCAAAACCCTCTGAAACTGTGTGCAAAATTTTGTGTGTATGTGTACTTTCATGAAACTCTTGAGAGGTGAAGCAACCTCCAAATCAGTCAAGAATCAGTTTTTTAAAAACCTATTTGAAAGTAAAGATATGCTTTGTAGGGATATTCATCACAAAGTTCTTTTACTTGGCAATTTCCCAGAGTCATAAGATCTGAATTCACAGCATCTGCAGGGAATAACCTGCTATATAAAGTGAGATATACCTGAATTATGGAGAAGGCAATGGCACCCCACTCCAGTACTCTTGCCTGGAAAATCCCATGGGTGGAGGAGCCTGGTGGGCTGTAGTCCATGGGGTCGCTAGGAGTCAAACACGACTGAGCAACTTCACTTTCACTTTTCACTTTCATGCACTGGAGAAGGAAATGGCAACCCACTTCCGTTTTCTTGCCTGGAGAATCCCAGGGATGGGGGAGCCTGATGGGCAGCCGTCTATGGGGTTGCACAGAGTCAGACACGACTGAAGTGACTTAGTAGTATACCTGAATTAATGATCCTGTACACCAGCTCCCTCTGCTGGTGGTACCTGTAAAGCTACCCAAGGTAGATAAGACCCCCAAGGTCTCACCTCCACTAGACCCCAAGAGTTCAGCCCCTGATCACTGAGCACCTCAAGGGCAGCAGAACAATCTTAATATTTCTATATCCCAGGATCTGACATGATGTTTTCTAAGTGAACAAACGTACAAATGAACTAATTAACAAATCCTGGGTTGAGTTTGCAGCCATCAAACAAGAGACCTGAATTCAGTTTTCAACTCCAGTGGGCAGATGGATTCACTTGAGAATCAGACATTGGAGAAGGAAGCCCAAACATCTCTGAGGCCTCACACCCAAAAGCATTACCAATGCCTAGATAGGAGGCAGTTCCACGCAGTGATAGCCACACAGGCACTCTGAAGACTTCATCCTGACCCTACTGTCCAAATAGAGGAGACAGAGCTGTCGCCGCAAGCAGGTCATTTTACCTCTGAGTCAACTTCCTCATCAGGTACCAAGCATCTGCTGAGCCCTGCTACCTGGCAGGGAAGAAGCTTTCAACAGGGCTTCCTTGGTGGCTCAAAAACTGCCTGCAATGCAGGAGACCGGGGTTCAGTCCCTCTGTTGGGAAGATCCCCTGGAGAAGGCAGTGGCTGCCCACTCCAGTATTCTTGCCTGGAGAATTCCATGGACAGAGGAGGAGCCTGGTGGGCTATAGTCCATGGGGTCGCAAAGAGTCGGACACGACTGAGCAAATAACACACACACACGTAAGCTTTCAACAAATATTATGATTACTACCAGACAAGGTCTCCNCCCACTCCAGTATTCTTGCCTGGAGAATTCCATGGACAGAGGAGGAGCCTGGTGGGCTATAGTCCATGGGGTCGCAAAGAGTCGGACACGACTGAGCAAATAACACACACACACGTAAGCTTTCAACAAATATTATGATTACTACCAGACAAGGTCTCCCAGTGTATTTCCTATTTCTTAAATACACTTCATGTTTGTAGTCTACCTAGAACAGCCTTCCCCATCTGAAGAACTCTATGTAATCTCTGAGGCCCAACTCAAATCCCCTGTACATAACTGTCCCAGAGCCCTGGCCCTGATGTGGCCAATGAATGTCCCCTTATCCCACTCCCATGACCTGGGTACACACAGTGGCACTCAATTCCCTGCCTCCCAGTTTCTTTTTGGCCACACCGCAAAGCTTGCTGGATCTTAGTTCCCCAAACAAGGACTGAATCCATGCCACAGTGGTGAAGTCATCAAGTCCTGGAGACCAGGGAATTTCCTCCTGATTTCTTTACTTGCCTGCTTCCCATTCCCCTATGGCCAACACAGCTGGTGCTCAATGAGCTTGCTTAAATTAGGCTCTGGGAAGGAGATGAGAGAGAGGTGGGAGGAAGGTTTAAGAGGGAGGGGACATATGTATACCTATGGCCCATTCATGTTGATGTATGGCAGAAACCATCACAATAGTGTAAAGTAATTATCTTCTAATTAAAAATTAAAATTAAAAAATTAATAATAATTAGGCTCTACTTGGAGACCTCTCAATCCTGGTGGCCCACCTGAGATGGTCACCTAGGGGACAACCAGGATGAACAACCTGTTCACGTGAAACAGAAGCATCCTCAGGTAAAAAAGCCAGCCCAGGGCAGCAAGTCTCCCTGGCCATGATGTCAGGAGTTTGTCCCCAAGCCCAACCACAGCACTATCGGTACACTCTAAGTAGTGACACCCTACTGTCCTCAATGGCTGGGATTCTCAACACGTCCTAAGAGAGTTCATTGTCAACTGCAGAGCCAACTTCCACTACGAGATCCCCTTGCAGGGATCTCGATGGTGGCCTCTACTCGGATACCCCAGATGGGCTTGTTTGGACCCAAGGTCCCTCTCCACGCATGGACATCCCCCCAGGACAGTCTGTCCCAAGCTCCCTGGAGCTGAGCTACCCTCGAGAATCTGTATGTTGAACAAGACTGCCCAGCCCTCCTTAGCTGCCCAGCCCGAGGCGACCCCCTTTGCCCACCTTTACACCCTCCAGGAGGGCCTGGGGGTCCTCGATGCCCTCGGGGACACACTTCTTGTTCTCCGGGAGGGATTCAAGTTTCTCCACCAGAGCTTTCAGGCCCTTCAGTTCAAACTCGGTGAGGTGGGTCCATTTGGCAGAGACCTCAGTGGCGGGAGAGCCGGTGGGCGTCTTGGGGTAGTCGGTGGGCATCGTGGCAGACTTCACGCTGTCCTCTGACTCGTTCGACAGAGTCCTTTTGAGGAACCGCATGGCAGGGGCTTTGGGCTTCTTCCCGGGGGCCTCCTGGTCCTCGGACGGGGTGCTTGTGGGTGAGGCAGGGCCATCGGTGGATGCTTTGGGGGTCTTATCTGCACCCTCCTCCTCTTCCTCCTCTTCCTCCTCTTCCTCCTTCTCCTCCTGGGGCTGCTGCTCACAGGACTCCTCCTCCATCTCCAGCCAGGAATCAGATGAGAAGCCGTCTATGCTGGGCTTTCTTGGGGCATCTAAGAATGGGGTCAGGACAGGAGGCATGGAGGGAGAATGTCACAAGAAAGAGGTGAACATCCCAAACTCCCTGCTGGAAGTCCCTGGAAGCCCCACTCGCTGTACCTCCCTTTACTCTGCACATTGAGCTCCTTCTGACGATTCTAATGGCCTTTGCCTCCCTCAGGCCCTAGAAAGGCTGCCATCAGCCAGACACAGCTCTGCTTTTCCCCAGTTGTGTGCACCCTGACAGGTTGCCTCGCCTCTCTGAACAGACCTGGTACTGTATCTTTCAATATGGGAAAAAATAAAGCAAAAATCAGCACATATTAAATGATTCCATTCATACCCAATGTCCAGAACAGGAAGAAACTACATAAAGACAGAAAGTGGATTCGTGGTTGCTTAGGGCCGAGGTCACGGGCATGGGGTGAAAGGACATGGTAGCTCAAGGGCACAGAATGCCTTTGGAGATGATGAAAATGTTCTAAAAACCGACCGTACTTGTGTCTGCACAACCCTGAGAACAGACTAAAAATCACTGAATGGTATATATTTAAAAGGGTGAATTGTATGATATGTGAACTATATCTCAAGAATGCTCTTTAAAAAATATAGGCACAAAATACTTCCCTCGAACACTCATAGTGAGCATTAAATAAGGCATCACAGAGCACTGTTCCTGGCACACAATTAACACTCAAGAAATAAGGTGTCTCCCAAATATCCCCCCTTATCTTTGGTAGGGGGGGACTGGCAAAAAATTGAAGAGAAACGTGGGTACCAGTGACCCAAACGTTGCCTTAACACTTCCTCTCAAGCCTGGAACAGAATAAGGAACTTTCTTCTATGTCCCTAAACTTCCAAGTGAGAGTGGTGACCCTCTCTTTCCTGGTTCTGCGGACTGCCACGAAATCCAGCCTCTGGTCCCCAAGGGAGCATGTAGCTACTGCAGCCACAGAGGTCATCACACTACTTCAGGATCACTTCCCATCTGCTACCAGGCTGGAAGCTCCCCAAGAGGAGCTTGTTAAGGTCTGGGTATTTTTGAACACCTGAATCATCTAACAGGGATGAAACATCACAACAGAGGCCCCACCCCCGCCCCAGAACCCCAGACAGAACTGAATTTCCAAAAGGCATTCCCCAATCAAGACCCCCCACCAGCAGAAACTGGTTCTCCATCACATGTCAGGCCTGAAACCCTTGGAAGTCAGAACAGTAGTCAAGGGAAGGAAGAAAGAGGTTTAGTAAGAGGGAGAAAACAAATCTAAACATCTTGTAAATCACAGCAGAAATTGTTCAGGCCCTAAAGGAGATGGGCCGACCCCATTTTTCTATCCCATGATGAGAGAGATGCAGTGAGAGAGGTACAGTGACTCTAGCATCCAGAAGAAACCCTTGACTGTACCAGCTCAGAGGCTGAGGGGAAGAAGCATATTCTTCCTACAGATCGCTCTTCGAGGCTGTCACAAGCTAGATACAACTTCAGGGTGGGTGCCTGTGAGCCAAGATTCAAGGACTGAGCCATTTGTGGGGGGAGTGTGATGTCCCTTTAAGTAATAGCAGCAGGGCAGGGCATTGCAGCTGCAGCTATAAATGCTCTCTTCCTGCCTCTGTCAAAACCACCCACCGCTCTGCCAAGCTTGCACCCCCCAACTCTGGTCACCCCTCCCTCTGGCTTATAACCAGCCTGGGTTTTGAGGAACTGGTTGAATCTCTTAGGACTGCTTCTAGATAGACAAAAATCTAATCTCTAGTGCAGGGAGAAAAAAAATCAGTTGGTGGCCAGGGAGAGATTAAAAAAAAAGAACCAGGAAACTTTGCTCAGTGGGGATCCTGTCTCAATAACCATGCCAGGGGACTAGCCCCTCCCCACCTTTGTATAATCAACTAGTAAAACCTGGGGGCCACCAAGATGACTCTGTTGAAGGTCATGACTTCCTTCACTTAAGACTATTTCAAGTGGCAAGCTAAGAAGGGTGACTTCCCTGCCCCTCCTCAAGAGTCTCTAGGAATTTGCCCGATAACACTGGCTCAGAAGAATTCCTGGAACCCAGGACTCCCAAAGCCCCACTGAAAATATGTATATGTATAGCTGGTTCATTTTGCTGTTCAGCAGAAAATAACACAACATCAGAAAGCAACTGTACCCCAATAAAAATTAATCTTTAAAGATAAATAGAAATACCGACCTAGAGATGGAAAAAAAAAATACTGCTGAGAATTAAAAAAAAAAAATTATTTCTGCTGCAGCTGAGCCGTTGAGGCAGCCAAGCAAGGCTCACTCACCAATAAGCATTGATTCTCTCTGGTATTCTTGAGTGAGGTAGGACCGCTGGGTCATACAGTACACGTATCTCTCCAAGACATACCAGCACATCTCATAGTAGAAGGGGTAACGGAATTTGGGCTGCACCTGAAAGCAAAGATTCAGGAGCAGAGGTCAGTTTCTGGAGGGCAGAGGGGAAAGGCGGGAGAGAAGGGCATGGGGTATGGGGGAGTTCCTGGGTATGGGGTATGGGGGAGTTCCTGGGAGTGGGAGTCATTTTCATCATCTTAGCAAGAGCACAAATGGTGTGAAGGAAAAATGGGGGCGGGGCAGGGGTATGGGCTGGAGGGAAGCGCTGAAAGGGGCAAGATACCAGCATGCACGAATGAGGAGGAAGAGCGGGGAAGAGGCCTATGTGAGAGCATCATTGCAAAAGGTCCTCAAGCTTTGCGCAGGGAAAGCTGTATGGGGTCCACTTTGTGCTTCGGGGAGATGCAGAGAAAGAGGTGTCCCCTGATCTGATGGCGGAGGGCGTGGGTACCTGCGGCTGCGAGCCCCTGCCTGATTCTAGCTACCACAGACACAGGCTCCTCGCCCATTCTCAAAAATCCTTGCATAGATTCTACCACCACTCCTTCCCGCCTTGAAAAAACAGAAATCAAACCCCAAACCTTACCCATTTGTAGACAGGCTGTCAAGCATCTCCTGTACTCAAGAGAAGGAGGCCACAACAGACGGACCAATGAGGATGGAGGGGGTGTGGCCTCTCCTGCCATCAGAGGCGGGACTTCAGAGGCGCCCACCTTCTGCGCCTCCCCCACGACACCTGGCACTGCCAGCCTTAGCTCCACAGAGGACTCCCTCTGACACAAGTCCCCGGTGTGACCTGGGACAGTCCTAACACTGCAGGACACACCCCCTGGGTCTGGAGCAGGCGTCCAGCTGGAGATCCCCTTTTGACTGTTTCTTACAGGAGAGGAAGTATAGGTGCTGAGAGTTTGGTGCATCAGAGCTGTGAAAAGGCCAGAGGCCCCAGGGGGATTCCAATGGTTGGCAGCACGGGCTCTATACGGATGAGACGGCAGCAAGAGATGGGAAAGAAGCGATAACACTGATGGCCCTGGCATGGAGGAGCCTTCCAGAAACTACATCCTGAGAGGGCGAGGGTGGTGGGAGATGGTCTGTCTCCCACAGCTGGGCCCTCTTCTCTGAGACCACTCATGGCTCCCACATGTCCACATTCACTCCTGGACCCTCTCACCAAGCATGCATCAGCCTTGAGGGACCTGTGTGGGGGCGAAAGACCCCTCCTCACCTCTCCTGTCCTCTAGGAACTCAGGGAATTGGGTGTCAAGGAAGCGCACTCTCCCACCTTGCTTTGCTGAGAACCAACAGGTGACAGTCTACATCTGGGAAGAAGACAAATGCAGGCAGACCTAGACGCTCCACCAACCCCATCACCCCTAAAATCCAGTCTTCCTGCCTCTCTTGGTGTCTGCCTGGACAAGGCCCCCACTCTGCCCTCTCAGAGTCCCAGTTCCAGCTCCCATCCATTCCAGATCCCACTGACTCAGTTTCCCGACTGCAAGACCCTGTCCCTGCTTCTCCCATCTGCATCCTAGGTCCGTCTGGTCTCCCTGCCTCTAGGGGACGGTATGCTTTAGGATGAGATCCTGGCTGCTGCACGCTTTTGAGCTCCTGGGGAGATGCATGGAGTTGGGAATATCATTTAGTGGTTTCCTTGGCTCCAGCTTGCTTTCCCAAGAACCCCAGTTTTATTGCTGGGAGGGTATTCATCGTTTTTCACAGTCATTGGATCAGTGTTCTCCAGAGTTTGAAAAGGAGAGAAGCTCTTGGGCCTGAGGCCGTCCTGGCCTCCTGTGAAGAGAGTTTGGGGAGGGGGTGGTTCTCAGCCCCACCCAACCCCTACTCCAGAACAAGGGCCAAGAGATTTTGAAACAAATTGTCAAAACCTACAGAGCAAGTTGAGGACAGGGCAGGCCTGCCTCTTCTCAGACCCTCCCTCGCATCTCCTGACTTGATTGATAAAACTCTCAAGTTGCTTTTGACTTTTCAAATTTGGGAAACCGTCTGAGCCACTTGGCCTTGATGGGCACCATGGCACCTGAGAATCTTTCTAGATTAGGAAAAAAATTGTTTTGTAGTTCCAGAGAGGAAGATAAGTCTCCCCTCATCGTTGCTGAACCCAAGGGAAACCAGCTGGGTGAAAACAAATGCTGATGGAAGAATTATTTTTTGTTTTTTGGGGTTTTTAAATTTTTTTTTTCCAAGAGAGCACCGCAGGAAACAAAATTCGCAAAGAATTGACTTACAAACAGGTTGTCGCCTTCCACCCTTCGCCTTCAAAAGGTTTCAGCCACATGCCTGGGAACATTAAACACACGATTGCTCAACATTACTTGTTGACACATTCGGAGCCTCACCAAATTGAGCTGATCATCGAAAGGCAAGGCAGTCAGAAAGCATGCAATGCTCCCAGCCTGGGGGAGTAATCAATCTCTCAGCGGGTCTCAAGGGGTCAGTTTGAGTTCCCAAAGGTCCATTCGAGTGGCACCTGGCCTAAGCCCTTCCTCCTGGAGCTGAGTGACCTCAGGAGATCAGAACCAAAGATGTTTCGGTGCATCTAGAACCCCAAGGTCTCAAGGACTTGAGAAACTAAAATATGAGGGTGGGTGGAAGTGTCTTAAAAATTGTTTTTCTCCTGGAAAAAAAAAAGTCAATGGAAAAAAAAATCCAATGGTAGGGGAAAGGTGAGAGGAAGGAAAAATTATCTGCAATTTCCAAATAGATTCACTAGCTGAGAGGGAATGGGGCATGTTGGCATTCATTACCTTTCCTGAGAAGGCTGTTTTCACTAGAGCCACTGGGGGATGGGGGAAGGGGGAGAAAGATAAATATGAGAGACGGCAGTTTAGTGATCAATTGGACCATTCCTATCCTTTATCAAGCCAACTGGAGTTAAAAATATGGAGTGAGAGTTGTTGAGATGCTATCTTCAAATAATAAACATGTGACACATCCAGTCTTTGGTGAGCTCTTCACCCCTCTGCTTATCTTTAGAATGAGAGGGGAAAGATGGTCAGGAAGTGAAAAACCCAGTCCCAGAACACCTGCACCTGTCCACGCTTGCTTTATGGGCAGCAGGGTGGTCACCTCTCATCCAGACGAGAAAAATTCAAATCATGAGAGCCAGACATGCTTCCTAAACACAAGAGAACATTGGAGTTCCCCTAGTGTCTATGGGGAGGTCCCCCACCTTGGGCCACAAAGGCAAATGATTTTTCTAAATCAAGCCCACATCCAGGGCTTAGAGACTGATGGTTTCCTCTGTCCTGCCCCTGGCATCTGGTTTCCAAGCAAATCCATGTTTTCGGACTCTCAAAAAACTATTTTTAAATGGCCATAACCTTCTTAAGAAAGCTCACAGGGATATAAAGAATTAAGCTGTAGCGAGCTGACGAGGAGCAGCCCTGGCATTTTATCTGGCTTCCAGGGCTTTCTTCCCAGCATCTTTTGTCTGCTTTGGCTCCTAAGACATAAACAATCGGGCCTTGTAGCCAAGCCCTCTCCAAAGACCAGAAATCAAAGCAGATTAAACAGCCTGCTGCTGGTTCCCGCCCAGCCTGCGCCCATTCCCCCCACCCCACCCCCGACCTC